>JANHFL010005277.1:5470-17061 GCA_032468155.1 Oxyrhabdium leporinum
ATGCTCTAGGAAGACTGGAAACGACTTTTGCTCTCCCCAGGGTCCAGAGGCTTTCCTGGAGCCTCTGGGAAAGTGAAAATGGCCTCTCCCCCCCCAGGCTCCAGATGCTAGGGAATCCTGTTCTCCCTCCCTGAGCCTCCATGCGCGCCCTGCACGCGTGGAGACTCCTGGGAGGGACAGGAGGGGCAGAGTGGACTGGGCGGGGCCATCCAGGAGTGGGATTTGGGGGCTCGGCGATTCCTGCAGAATCGTCTCTAAGGGTATGCCCGAACACCCACGAACCCCCAGCAGCCCACCCCTGCTCATGTGCCTGTCTGCACAAGCCATTGTTTCACATACTAGCTACTATTCTGTCACTTATACACAGGAGATTGTAAACTCAAGGACACCTATAGATTCCTTCTGTCATAAGTCGCATGGAGTTCTGAGGTGCTCAGTCCCACATAATTAAGTTTCTGATTTTTGGACCTGTTTAGAGTACTAGTCCTTCTCTGGTTTTTTTTTCCTCCTCTTTATATAGGTCGTCCTTGATTTATGGCCACAATTGTGCCCAAAATTTCAGTTGCTAAGGCAAGACAGTTGTTAAGTGAGTTTTGCCCCATTTTATGGCCTTTCTTGCTACAGTCGTTAAATGAAACACTACAGTTGTTAAGTTAGTAACACGGTTATTAAGTGAATCTGGCTTGCTCACTGATTTTGCTGATCAGAAGGTCGCAAAAGATGATCACATGACCTTGGGACACTATAACCATCATAAATACATGCCAGTTGCCAAGTATCTTAATTATACTCATGTGGCCAAGGGGATGCTGAAATGGTCGTAAATGTGAAAAACAGTTATGTCAGTTTTTTTCAGTGCAGTTGTAATTTCAAACAGCCACTAAATGAATAGTTATAAGTTGAGGATTATCTGTATAGTGATTGAGGACTGCAATACCCAGTCTCCCCGGCCATGGAAACTCCAGTGATTAAGATTCTGAATTTTCTTGAATCCTCACTGGGATGGACAACCATATGGCCAGAGAAGGCTTTTATTCTCCCGATGAGGGAGATACATAGCTTCACGAGCAAGAAGGTAGACCTAAAGACATTGCGGGTGTCCCCTTGAAGCAGAGGCACTAATTTCTCCATTTCTCTTCCCTTTCTTCCATTGGCTTGTCTTTCCATTACCTACCTTGCTCCCTTTGCTTTCAGTAGCATCTTCCGTTTTCCCCGTGCTGTCAATGAATGTATTTCAGCCTACATGCATTTCAACTGTGCTGCGCAGAATGACAATTTCAGCAAAATTGGCATAGTTGGTGTGTTGTTATGTTAGGGATGGTACATTATTAGATGCTAGTCATGAAGCCCGAGTTTCCCACTCTTTCACAGCTGCAACTATTTTATAATCTTTTTCCAGTTATCTGGACCTTCTATTCAGTGGACACCTTAATGTCCCCTGTTTGCTCTTGACTTCAAAGCGAGTCTTTTTTCTTATACCTTGATTATATTTAAAAACTGCATTTAAAAAAAAACCCACCCATTCATCTTACAGAACTTGTTAAACAGTTAAGAGACTATGAAATTGCATATGTAGTAATGTATAACCTGTTTTCTGCTACAGGATTGATTCCAGCTTCAAAATAATTGCCAGTTGAAACATCTGTTTCTTTAACTAGTCTTCTGTAGGAAAGTCTAATACTGCTACATTACATGATTGGCTGAACAAATAAACTTTCTGCATGCATTTAGCTAGCCTTTAACTTAGAGCTTTTATGTAGCAATGCTATTCCGTTTCAAATTTCAGAAGATGCGTGAGCAGAGAGTTTCATTGCTGTCTCATGAAAATTGTCAATACATGAACACTCAGACCTACACACTGATCAGTTCACTTGTTCTCAGAAGCATGACTGTACTGTATTCAGATTGGTAGAATTTCTCTAGGATCTGCCTCTCTATAGTCAGGTATGTGACTTTCTTTCTTTCTTTCTTTCTTTCTTTCTTTCTTTCTTTCTTTCTTTCTTTCTTTCTTTCTTTCTTTCTTTCTTTCTTTTCTTTCTTTTCTTTCTCTTCCTTTCTTTTCAACATTTAAACTACATGAGACCAGTAGAAACTACGCAAATAGATCATGACTTCAGATTTAGAATAATGCTTGAAATAATTTTCAGTCATGATAATTAGAAATGTTTTAGCAGTTGTATGAAAAATTATAGCTTTGACCAATGCCATGTTGGGATTGCTTTGCTATATTTCAAGAAAATCTAGGACTTCATTGGACTTCAAATATTGTTAACCTGTGTCCTGCAGAATTGGCAAATATATGTTGCATACTTTAACAGAGACATTTTTGTGATAACATTCATATATATGATAACATTCATAACATTGTTTTAAAAGTATTTCTTATCAGAACTGATTATCAGTTCAGTCCTCTGCATGTATAGTATGTGTCTAATTAAGCAAGAGATCCTAGAGTACATAATGACAAATCTTCTTTGAAATAACCTAATCTGATTAATTGAAACTGGCTAATTAAAATTTGAATATTTTAGTATTGGGGAAAAAGTACATTTTATCAGCTGTTATATTACTGTTGATATTTATGAATGATGTAGAAGTACATAGTTATCTATTGGCAAAAATAGGCTGGACAAATAAATTATTTTATAGAGTTAAGCGTATGATATAATAAAATAAATATTCTAATTCTCTTTTAATTATTTTTATTTAAGTGTGCCAAAATCTATTTACGTTGATATTTCCAAAATGATATTTTTTAATCTCTAAACTAAATATGCAATAGGAAACTCAAAAACTCCAAATGAATATTTTTTTTGCTAGATTTCTCTTCTTATAGCTAATGTGCAATTATATGACCGGTGCATGTTTAGTTTTCATTTCTATATATTTTGCTTCATTTTAAATTCACATCAAAGACTTGTGCTGATAATAAGTATGAGACAACAGCAAGTTACCTTATCTTTCTTTTTTCTTTTCTTTTTTAAAAAAAGCACTGGGCTGTAGCTAAATAACAGAAATCAGGATAATTGCAGCAAGCAAGTCTGTTTGTGTGCCTTTTCTCCTACATAGATATAGTCCACCCTTTCATTTCTGTTTGCTGGAATCCGATGGTTTGTGGCTGGCTGCACCCAGGAGCAAGTGCAGCCACACAAACACACTTTGCCGCACTGTATCTCTCTTACACTGTAGTCTTCCTCAGGGTCACTGCACTGTACACATTACATATTTCTAGCAAACATGAAGATGAACAAAACAAGGAGTCTAGATAAGCGGAGATAAATTGGAGCCAGCTTATTACTAAATACAGTGTAAACGGACAGAGCTTTGAAACAGCGCTCCTCCGTACTTTTCTCCCGTGTCTGTTTTTGACTACATATATATATATATGTTTTTGACTACATCACATATAATGAAAAATTAAATGACTAGAATAGTGGAACAATTATTTGGTAGAGATCCAGAAGCAATTGTGTTTGGAGTGATGTTTAAACCAATGTCAGGGAAGGCAAATACCTGGCTCAATGCCAGCACCTTTGTAAAGCATATTAGCTCAGATGAAAAGTTAGACTCCAAGGCAGAAAGAGAGAGCCAAAGAGCTCCTAGTGCTTACACTCACCTTGCTTGTGTCTTCTTCTGGGCTGGGATAAGCTGGATACATGTATGGTTGCATAACCTGGCTGAGGAGCACACTTTTGCCAAATGTTTCCACTCGGTTTCTGCTCCCTTTCCAGGTGAAGAGCCGGCTGCTGATTCCTCTTCAAGCACGGAACCTAGATAATGCGACGTGTTCACTGCCACTGACAATGACCATGACCCTTCACACAAAAAGCTCCGGGGTTGCCTTACTGCACCAAATACAAGGCAATGAATTAGAGCCTCTCAGCAGACCACAGCTGAAGATTCCTCTGGAACGACCGATCAGCGAAATGTACGTGGACAGCAGCAAGACTGGGGGGTTTAACTACCCAGACGGTGCTGCCTACGATTTTTCCACCGCCGCTCCAGTGTACAGCTCAACCAGCCTCAGTTATACCCCTACGAGCGAATCGTTTGGCACCAGCAGCCTGGGAGGATTTCATTCCCTGAACAATGTTCCCCCAAGCCCTGTTGTCTTTTTACAGTCGGCTCCACAACTTTCGCCTTTTATTCATCACCACAGTCAACAAGTACCTTATTACCTTGAGAATGAAGCAACCAGTTTCGCCATGAGAGAAGCTGCTCCAACAGCGTTCTACAGGTAAATCCTATCATTGCTTTCTTCCTTTCTTTCTTTTTAAAAAAATACAGTATATAGAAAAGAGTTAAGGCAAGTAAGGGGGAAATTCAGTGTTAGAATGGGTATGCCTTCAGGATGATTGAGTCACTGCTCAATAATTAGAGATTGTGTTAGCGTGCTGAAAATTAAAATCTCTGTTATGACTGTTAAACAACTCTTGTTGCTGTGTAAGCTAGAAATGAAGTGCTAATGAAAAACAAGTCAGATTTCCAACAGAAAATCTGCAGCCTGGGGAAAAACCAGAACAGAAGCCCCAATACTGAGTTACAAAAACAATAAACTGAAGCAAAACAAAAACTACCCAAAGTGGAGATGCCGGGAAATTAAAATGAACGATGCAAACTTCAGGTTTTGACCCCTCTTGCTCCAGGTTGTTCCTGCTCTGAATTTATGTAGCTGAGTTTGCACTCCATTGTCGGAAATATTTTGTTCCTTGTCTGCCTTTATATTGCACTGATTGACTTTTATATAAAATGTTCACGATAGCTGATGATTCACCTTCCCAAACAGTCATAAATGACAGAATGAGAGCATAAAACATACTTAAGGCTTTAGAATGGAAGGCTCTTTCTTTCTGCACACAGACAGAAAGTCTGTGATTTAAAACAGTGTTTTCCAAATATATTTTCTCTACAACTCATATTCTCATCAAACAATTAAGACCTAATTTTAAACTGTCTCTCACGCACACACACACACACGCACTGTTAGGAAAACAAAGGGGAGTACCAGATCACTATTCTAGTAGGCCTGCAGCTGTAAAGAGGCTCTGGATCTCTTTGAAGTAGGTGGCTGCTGCAATGGTGTCAAGATAATAAAAACAAAACATATTAGGCATTGTTTCGCTCTGTCAGGTTTCTAATTCGCTAATGCAGAATTCAAATGAAAAATGCAGATGTATGCATTATGCATAATGGATTTAGGATCAAGCTACCTATTATGCTATATTTGCAGGGCGCAGTTGCTCTTTTCCTTTCTAATTATTCAAAAGCAAGCATGTGGGGTTCCTAATCTGGGTCAAGACCACCACATGTCGTAGCGTAGAGATTTTAAGTTTATCTCATAGCTATTTGTCTTCCTAGTTACTATCCATTAAAAAAAGAAGAAGCAAAGAAGAGCCTCCGTTGGTTCCTGAATGAGAATTTGGAAAAGAGACAGTGGGACAAACATGCATGTGTGTACATCCCTATACACGTCAGCACACAGAATAGGCAGCAGAACTTAACATAAATGCATACAAATATGCTTGCATTACTGAAAAGAATATCCCAATCGGATCTGTTCTCCATTTGTTATTTTGTTTAATGTTCTGCAATAAAATATGGGCTTAATTTGCATAGGTGGAAGTGAACCTGTGTTAAATGTTAACTGTTCGGTTATTCTGCTTTTCACTTTCTATTCCTAGACACTTTAGAAAATTTGTGATTGCTGCTTCACAAAACATAATTGAGATGTGGTTGATTTTGTACCCTATTTATACCGCAGAATGTTTTTTAAAAAATCCTTGATCTCTGGGTTAAATACTGCCCTCACTAATTTTAAACATTTAGCTAATATTAAAAATTACACCCTTCCTAGATATTGGTGAGAAATTAAACCAAATCGCTGAAATGACAGTTACAGAAAAAGAAAGAAATAGACACTGTGTAGTCCTTGGTGTTCTCTGAGCTTGGTTGTTAGCTGGAAGATGTTTCATTACTCGAAAAGAAGTCAATAACAGATCCAACAGATGCATTCATTTTGTAGAGATAACAAGAAACTTATTTTAACTACAAGATGAAAGACTGAAATCAGGAAGAAAGGATCTGAAAGTGTTTCTCACCTGAATGGAAGATATGCCAGGTGTAGTGAGACCACACGTGGATTTTGAGGAATGGCCGTACCGTGACATCTATGTAGGGTGGAAAAAAAGCACTCCATGTTCCCTCTTGGCAACGGTCTCTTGTCAGCCCTAAAAAAACCCAGCACTTGATTAATACTGCATTTGAGGAATGCCCAATGTCTGTAATTCCATTAGGCCAAATCCTCAAAAGTGGGGATTTTGCTGAGAAACTTTTTTTAAAAACTAGTAGCAGAAGATGATGGGTGACCCCAGACAAGTAGCATCCAGAATGGCTTCCTACCATTGACTACTTTGGCCAGTTTAAAGGAACTCAAAGACAAGGCTAAGTCTAGATACTTTTTTATTTGAGCCTGAGGATACCATTCTTCCATGTATAGGAGGCAGTATACCTATAGCAGATGTTAAGGACAATGGGGGATGAATCACCTGAATTGTTGGCTGCTTCTCTTCATTGGAGGGGAAAACTGTGTAGGCCACTTTAAGGACTTTGACCGCCAACATATTGACATGGACATATCTTTGCTTTCAACAAGCCAGGGAATTTAGGAGGAACACCTACCTCTGATGTTACCCAGACGTTTGCTATTCTAATTTTGCCCAAACAACTACTTGGGCTCGAGGATCTGAGTTCTCTTTCCTCAATACATTTTTACAGGGAAAGGGAAGGGGAAATACTTGATATTCTAGGATGTGATCTTATCATTTGTGGTGGGACATAATATTTCATTGTGGTGTAATTTTCTAATTCAGATAATGGGAACGTTTTAACAAATATGAGGATATGAGTGTATTTCGAAAGGTCTTCGCTTTCTCTTTAGATTTGCCTGAGGAGCAATAGGGAGCATGGTGTGTTTTGTTGCTATGACATTCTTCAGGTCCAAAAGATTTTGCAATCTTGTATCTGTTCATTTTTTAAATTAAATATTCTTGGTAAATTTAAAGACTGTGATATTAAGTCAAATTAGTGTTATATTTGTTAATCTAGATGCTTTTAATAGCTATGCAGTGATTGTAACACCTGTGTCTTGAATTGGCCAGTGATATTATTTAATAATTGCGCAGTGCAATTCTGCACAGGTTTATTTAGAAATAAACCCAAATGGCCATCAGATTTATTCCCAAAAAGAGTGATGACATGACTACTATTTTATCTATCTGTCTTATATATTTGGTGCTGTTTTTTTAAAGCTAAATTTTCATTAGCCTTGATAAAGTGTTATTTATTATGTTTGTGGTCAGGAAATGTCTTTTTTTGTATTTTCCTTCTATGATGGCTTTCTTTTTTGCAGATTTCTTTCATTTCATTTTATTTTTGGTAATGTTAATATAACACATCCTGAAAATGATTTATTCAGAAATAAATTTCCCTGAAATGTACGTTTATTCTATGGAACTCTATTTTTATATATCCCTATCTCTATCTCTATCTCTATCTCTATCTCCTCTGTCTCTGTCTCTGTCTCTGTCTCTGTCTCTGTCTCTGCCTATCTATCTTTCTATCTATCTATCTTTCTATCTATCTATTATCATGTTTATTTGAAAAACAAATTCTATTTTGTTTGATTATAGCCTTGCTATAGCTTTGCCAAAATGATTGTATATTCACAATTTTCCTTGAATAGGGCAAGAAATGAATTATTCCCAGGTTCAGAGTTTGTGCTTTGTCTATTAATTTTTATCTAATGCAAATTAAGTAGAGTATTCGATAGTATGACTAGATGTTAATATAATAAAGCTGGAATATTAATTTGTATCTCTGGATGTTGAAATAATAAAACAGGAGATATTTTAGCCTTGCATTCTTGATTCACAAAGTGATCAATATAGAATTGCATAGGATCTGGGCAGAAAAAAAAAGTTTTGCTGTGATTAATTCTAAATTTCATATAGTAACTGAAAGCTGTCTCCAGGAAACGAAAGACATTGTTACTACTGATATTTGTTACCCGGAGTCTCTTATGAAGATGCTTCTATAAAGCGTTATAGTTGTAGACTATTATTTTTTTTAATATGACATTTGCCTGAAATAACTGGTAACATTGATAAATTACTATTTCTACTGACACTTTTCTGTTCTCCTAGTCTGCTGTGAATTCACTTTTTCCAGTATGCAGAGATCATAAAGATAGTAGAGGAATGCTGTTTTTAAACTTCATTACCTTCATTTCCCCTCAAACAGCTCTGTGAAATTAACTCTTGGTGGCAGCCAAAGAAGAATGTTCTGTCTTCTACAAGGTTTTTCTTTTCTTGGCTGCAAAATGGGAAAAAGCATGATACGTATCCAGCTATTTTCACTTGGTGCAGATGATGATTGGGTTCATTTTTTAATCTAGTTCGAATCTCCCCACTCCTTTTCCCATTAGCTTCAATGATATTATGACATTACAGCTGGCTGTTTGTGTAATAAAGCTTGAGCATTGATTCCCATATTATTTAGGCTTCATAAATAAAACACAGGAGATGGAAACAAATTCTTCACCTCTAAATATGCGCTAGAATCCTCAGCTCACAATTGCTTTTCTGTAATTTTCCACTGACCACTTACCGGTAGTTGTTGGATCTGAAGGTACATGCAGTTCAGTGGCCTCTTAGTTGAGAGGAAGCTTTGCAATGTCTCATTGTCCAGGTTATCAGACTAGTCATGGGCATGTAATTGAGCAGGATTTATTGGTAGAACTCTAAGTGATTTGCAGTAGAATAGCAAATGTCTCCCAATTGTTCTAAAACAATCAGGGTTAAATTCCCTAATCCAGTGTTTTTCAGCCTTGACAACTCTTAAGATGTGTGGACTTCAACTCTCAGAATTCCCTAGCCAGACCACCTGTTCCTAACCCAATCAGTTCCTAAGGATGGGAAATATTACCCTAGTCTGTTGGGCCATGAAGATCTTATTTGAACAAGTACTACATGGATCCTGAAATCCAACAGAATTGTTCTCCTGGAATCACCATTTTACATCTGTTTCCACTGCTTGTTTTTAGAATTTGGTCCTCCCATGTGCTAATCTGTTGATCAGCTGTATTACTCCTACTCATATTTTGGCCTGGTGATTTATCACTAGATATCGCTAGGTTTCTCAATTCTTTGCATCTGCCCCTTTATTGTTCTTTCACTGCACTTTCAAGTTCAGAATATTCACCAAGGTGAAGATGAACTAGAAAAACCTTTATTTGGTCTCCTTGAATGACTGCTTTTTTGTGGAATGCTTTCTAGAGACAGCCTAGCCATAACTAAGATAGGAGATGTGGCTGGCCATATCATTGGCAGCTGTGTGGCTTTAGCCACTATATGGCTGTTGGAGTTAAAACTTCATTTTTGTGCCATTTGTTATACTTCCTGTAAGAAATTGAAGTATCTTCTACTCTTGAATGTATGGATGAAAAAAAAAATTCCAAAGAAATAGTTATGCCTTAGACAGCAACATTTATCATAAAGAACCATGGTAGCACAGTGGTTAGAATGCGCTACTGCAGGCTAACTCTGCCCACAGCCAGGAGTTTGATCCTGAGCAGATCGAGATTGACCTAGTCTTCCATCCTTCTGAGATTGATAAAATGAGGACCCAGATTGTTGGGGGCAAATGCTGACTTGGTAAACTGCTTAGAGAGGATTGTAAAGCACTGTGAAGCGGTATATAAGTCTAAGTACTATTGCTAGCGCCATCCCTATTTTGATCATTTGCTATTAAAACCCTTATTACCTTGTATCATTACACCTACGGTTGTTTGTATCCTTCTACCAGATCAGGAAGTCTTTATATCCTATCCCATTGTTGGGTTAGTAGTCTGTCCACAGCTTTCCCAAATCTGATACTTTCCATATGTCTTGGGTTCTCAGTCATGATAGGCATTCTAGTTTAATAAAATAATTAGCTATAAAATATCTTTGGAATTAATAATATTAGTAATGGGGGGGGGTGGCAAGAGAAAAACAATTTGAATGCATAATTTGGCTGTCAGAGAATAGGGAGTACTTTTTTATTCTATCTAATGGGGTTCTAATTAATGAGATTAGGTTTAATGTATGTTCATTATATTACATTATCATTTGTGAAAACAATGCAAGAATCTGCTGTATTTAAAAGTTATGATCACTTGTTTATTTAGAAATGTTGTCTTTTGCAACATTTAGTGCAGTTTGAAATGGCCAAATACCTAGTTTTAAACTTGTTACTGGATATAACTGAAACAGAATTAAGCATTTTTAAATCAAGTGTTTTACTTACTTTTGTCCCACTGAGGCTAATAAGACTAAAAAGAGCATGGGGAATTATCATAGCTCAGTAGAAGTATTCTTCTCCATCCTTCTCATGCATCTGCTCCTGGAGAGCAGGATTAACTGGAGAGCTAATTAACTATTAGCAGAAAGTAAATGTCTGTATATATTTATTATCTTGACAAACAGTTCATTTGTTCTGGGTATTAAGAATTCAGACGTTAAGGATTTATCCCATTGAGCTGTGGAGCTTCCCCCAACATAAACATGATTAGCTTTAACCTCCAAGGTGCTATGTAATGAAAATGGTGAAAAAGTCTTTTGAAGTATGTATATGAAAAATGGTTCTAGAAGTAATGCTATGAAAACAATGTAATTTCTAAACTTTCCCCCTTTAATTCAATCAAGATGCCCTACACATCTTAAAACATTATAAAACAATGTATTAACTAGAAATGTAAAAAAATAAAAATTGAAATGGAGTAAGAAATCATT
The DNA here is from genome assembly GCA_032468155.1 of Oxyrhabdium leporinum. Taxonomy (NCBI): domain Eukaryota; kingdom Metazoa; phylum Chordata; class Lepidosauria; order Squamata; family Cyclocoridae; genus Oxyrhabdium; species Oxyrhabdium leporinum. The sequence goes on from JANHFL010005277.1 coordinate 16,300, forward strand.
TCATGAAAGTTTTTAAAAAAGCAGTAATCAGGACCCTGGTGTGTGTACAATGCATGCATATATGGAGCAAATATTTTTAATGCTTAAATTTAACTTATGGGTTTAAAAAAAATTCTTTAGAAAAGGTGTTCCATTGAGGTGATATTAAAAAAGAGTGCTTTCCCCAATAAATCAAGTAGTCCCATCCAACTTTGTGATTAGATGACATATTTGGACCATCAGATTTATTAGTTGTGGAATACACTCAACTCTGAAATCTCTAGGAATAAATTATTTTAACTGAGCCCCAGTTCTCATTAAAGCAGAAGAAGAAATACGTTGTGAAGAAAAAAATTCAGGCATGATAATCCTGCTTCCTAAAACAACTAATACTGAAAAATTCTACCTTGAGATAATTGTTAAGGATCAAATCCAGCCTGGTTCATACCTCACCTGCTAAGCAAATTATTACATTAATATATCTTTTATTTATTAAACATGAAACTCAATCAACTCAACATTTAAAAATGTATGACAAATATCATTGACTGGTGCTGATGATTGATATGGGTTGCTGTCAGTATCCTAGGTATCAACCAAGTATCTTCTTAAAATGTACAATGTCCGAGCAGCACAGTTTTTTGCAGTTCCACTGATGTTATTGCAGGAATAATAATGATGATGATGATAATGATAATGATAATGGTGATGATAATAATAATAATAATAATAATAATAATAATAATAATAATAATAATAATAATAATAATAATAATAATAATA
>JANHFL010005277.1:33094-48459 GCA_032468155.1 Oxyrhabdium leporinum
CTGCATCCCATGGATGGGGCTTCACTTGTTTGTGTGGCCCAGTTGCTGGCATGCCGTGGACTGGGAGTCGAGGACTCCTGTTTTAAAGCAATGGTTCTCAACTGGGCTCTGCTATAGTACTAGGGGGGGAGCATGGTAGGTTTCATAGGGGGGTCGCTTAAACTTAACTGCCCAGTTAATTTCTTGTAATCCTCACAAAGTCTTTGTCTTTATATGAAATAGTTGACATTAATAAACAGTGCAGATAAAGTACCTTTGTCCAGTTAACAGCAACTATGAGAGGGAGGTCACATGAGGTGGTAAATGTGGTCCAGAAGGGCCCATGAGCAAAATTGAGAACCCCTACTTTAGAGGACAAAAATCGTGATTCAAAATGTCCTCAGCTAGCTTGATCATAGGGCCAAATCCAACAGGATGATCTTCAGCAAGGTCCAGTAGTAAGATCCAGTACTAAGTAGGAAAAATTAAATGCCTAAGTATATGATGGGGAAAAGTCTTGTCAATAGTACATGTTGCAAGGATTAATGGTCTTTAGTGAAGTACTAACTGGACACGAGCAAGGAGTGACATTAAAGCCATTAAAAAGGCCAATTCAAACCTTATTAACACAAATATCATACAGTAATCTCATACAGTGAATTGACTAGATCGCATTTGGAGAATTACTGTCTGATTCTGGATACCAACCTTCAAAAGGGGCATGGAGAAGTTTGGGTTTAGAGGAAAAATACCAGGATGAAACAGACTGAAAATGAAGTTTACTAAGAAATGGTTAAAGTTGCTCAGTATATTTAGTTGGCCAATGGGAAGAACAAGTAAGATATGCTACAAATATCTAAAACCTGCTTATGTGGAAAACAGGCAAACTTGTTTTGTGTTAAGAGAATGAACAGGTTGAAATTAAAAGATAATTCATGCTGAATATTAGGAGGAAGTTACTCTTGTGAAGAGATGTAAAGAATGGGTCTTTCTTGTGGAAGAGCATCTCCCCCAGGGACTCGTATGGACTCAACCCTTTAGCCTTTCATAAAGGCATCCCAGGCATTTGGGTCTGAGGTAGATGAATTTTAAGTGGGGGTAAACTATTTATCTTTGAGTGCCAGGGGATATGATTAGTGGGTTTGTATGCTTAAATCTTGTAAGCCACCCATGGCTTGCATAGGTGACATGGGTGGTTCTATAAATCATATAAATAAATGAGGGAGTAAGATGGCTTCTCCCTCACTTGAGCTTTCCAAAGGAGGTCTGAATGGAGAACTATTGGCAGAGAATTCCCAAACTAAACAGAATGTGAATGTGAATGCGAGACTCAATGACTATAACCATGAGTGATTACAGTTGGGGTAGGTGAAGTAATGAATCCTAACACCAGCATGCAGTGCCTGGACTTGCATCAAATATCATGAGATAAATACAGAACTGCAAATATACAAATAATGCACATATCATTATGCTGACATTGTGGCTTGTTCTGCCTGTCCAAAAGATATCTTTCAAGTCCAACATTCTATGATTCTGTAGTATTTCAGGGCTTTCTCTCTGCCCTGAAACTTAACTGGATGCTGCTGGCAACCTGAGAAATATTTTTTACCCCTATTTTAAGGTAATGGAGCTCATTATGGTAACAAGAACTTGTTACACACCACCATCCTCTCCATGGTCTCCAACTATTTCCATTTTAAAGATTTTGGAATTAAATAATCTAAATGCATTATTAAAAAATGCTCACTTTTCTTTTTATATAAGGGTCTCATGTACTTTGACTGTTGTGTAATGCTTCATTTAGTAACTATAGCTACTTGTCAACAAATTTTGTTAGGCCAGTAGACTCTTCAGGTGAGAAAGTAGTGAAGTTCCAGTGGAAAGGGTTTACTGAATGCAACTGAACCACAGCTCCAAGTTGTGTTTATGATTGGTGTTCTTATTCATGCATAGATCTCCTTGGTGTTTGTTTGCACAAATTTAGTCTAGACATAATCTTTGGTTTTATTGCTTGGCAGTGGAATGGAAAACACAGAGATTTCCTAAAATAAAGTATGTGCCTAAGACTGGTGGTTAACTTGATTTTACTAGAATTATCATTTGTCACTCCCGGCTTTGATAGGTAGGGTACATTCTATAACTAGTTTATGTCTTGAAGCGAGAAGTAATAGTGCCTCCAGTGGAAAACAGCTCTGTTAATGTTTAAATCAAGCAAATCAAGAACAAATAACATGCATTTTTCATGGTGTAAACCAGCTATTGAATTATATTCAGGCTATTGTTTATTGCTAATAAAATTGTTTAGAGTTATCTTGGTGCTTATTAAAGCAAATGATAACCATATTTTTTGTAACTCATAGCTGAAGTTATCCAAACAATGTAGGGCAGTGGCTCTCAACTTTTTCTTCACCATGGACCTTCTTTAAATACCTTTTGTGGTCATGGACCATGACACAGACCACCAAGACTTAACCAAAGATTGAAATCATAACATTTCTTCAAGGCTTCGTGGATCCTCTGTGATGACATTACACCCCACCCCCAGCGATTCGCAGACCACATGTTAAGAACCACTGTTGTAAGGCATTAAATAATAGATTTGCACAGAGATTAGAGTTTTTTTTAACAATGATGTTCATGTATGTGAGTGCGCATATGACATTAAAAAGAGTTATCTGGGTATACTACATTTACAGATACAATACACTGAACAAGAAATTATTTTTCTGTTAATACAGCTTTAGTTATCAATTTATTACATTTGAGGAGGCTGAATGAGTGCCCAAGGAGAAATTCTTCTGAAACTTCCCTTTCTGAATACATTTTCTTGATGACCACATCAATTTTTGTTTTCATGTCTGGGATTTTAAAGTTTAAATTGTACTTTATAGCTATTGATCTGCTACTCTCTTGCTAATAAGGAAGAAGGAATCTTAAAAGAATAAAGAAAGAAAACCCAGGGTAGAAGACATTGGGGATGGGATGGAGTTAATCAGTAAATGTAGAAGAAATCAAGGATGTTTGTCTCAGTGTCTTAAAATTGCATTTCCTGGCAATTTCAGTCTTCCAAAGCCTCTAGGCTAGTTCTTACTGAATTTAATCTTTTCTTAGCAAGATATAATAGAAGATTTCAAGGAATAACTGAGTCAGAGATTCTCTAAACAACCAATATATTACTTGGTAGTATGCAATCAATTTTCTCTGTATAGTTGGTCCTGCTGTTCAGATATCATAAATATCTCTGTTCCATTAAAGAGTGGACGATACTTGCCATTTTATAAATGAAATCTTTATTCCAATATTGTTTTGTAACAGACTATTTATGTAAGCCTAAGTAAGCATTACCAAGAAAAACCACTTGTTATTTCCCTATTTTCCACTGTCCTTGGATTGGATTTTAAACTGTAGGCTGATTAGGGCAAGAACATATCCTTAGTAAATTTCCAAGCACATTGGAAACAGTATATAAATAATAATAACAGATTATTCTTAGAACATACCATTTCATTCTTGAGGAAGTTAATTTTTTTGAGAAGCTTAATTTTTCAAATATACATTCTTATGAGGAAGAGGAAGAGGGAGAAGGAGAAGGAGAAGGAGAAGGAGAAGGAGAAGATACCCACACAAATGAGCAGAAGGCTGTAATTCTCTGTTTGAGAGTATCACGTTTGGGGAGCACTTTTCCAAGGACCATAACTCCATCTATGCTCTTGCCCCACAGGAATGATAGACAACCTGGCTGCTTTTTTTGTACCAGAATTATCTCTTGGTCACTCAGAAACCTAAGTTGGTAGGTAAATGACAACAAGCTGCTAACATCTTCCTGCTCACTTGCTTTCCTTCCTCTGGGCAGGAATGTTCACTGCTCCTAGATATCATGTCTAAACTCACTATTTGGGAATGGAGTCAGGCCTTGCCATAGCCTGTGCCCATTCAGTCTCAATGCTGGATAAGAAGGAAGAATTGCTTGTTACCAAAGATGGGGACCTCTAATAATATACAAGAATCACAAAATAAATGACAGGCATATGATGGAAGGTAATCCCTTCCTTAGTCATAGGAACTCTTGCAGTGGGATGTAAGTCCCTTAAAGCTATGGAGCCATTTAACTGCATGCCACCAACATATCTGCAGTCTGAAACAGTGCCATTCAAAGAAAACTTTATAATGTGATCAATCCTACGTACTGTAGTTATTTTCTTGTTATCTTCAAGGCTGCCTTCCAAATCAGCTAGTCTGCTAACCAACTTTGGGACATAATACATGGAGAATGCATATTCTTCAAGCGAGTTTTTTTATTCACTTTGTATCAGAGGCCTGTGCATCTTAAAGCACATCCAGCTCTGGATTTCAAGAGAAACTCTTGACAAACCATCTCTCCACAATCTTTTGTATCCCAGTTTTACCAGGCTGCTACAGGCAGGGCAACACTTTTTCTAATGCATGAGGGATGAAAATACTATTCAGGGAAATTATCCAACAGGTTTAGGCGCCCAACTGAACAGCTTTATAGCTCACTGTTATGCCCCACATCCCCCTGGGTTGTCATTCAGTCTCCTGCGTGTGATATTTTCCTGAGTAATTTTTCAGGGAAAGGTTCAGCACCCAACCTATACAGCCTAGTAGTTACCCAAAGTAGCAATAACTTTTTCTCCTGCTTTTGAAGAAAAAAAGCACAATTTCCCAGAATTCCGAGAGTTTTGTCCCCTCAAATATATTTACTAATCAGGAAGAAATCTTCAAGCTGCAATACACAAAATGTGTCTGATCAAATTATAGATGTATTTTATGAAAGGATTTCCCCCTTCTCATACACATGACATAATTCAGTTTTAATAGAGTGGTTTGAAACTTAAGAAAATGCAGGTTTCTTTTGGAAACTATAATTTTTGTGACTCCCTGATTAGTTTTTTTCAACAGGATTAGTCCCTGTTGAACAAGAAGTTTCTTCTCTCACAAGCTGTAACAATGAGCCCTATTAAATCATCAAAATCTTTGCAGATTTTATAGAACAGCACTTGACAGTATGAAGTGAATGATTACAATATAATTCTAAGAAATTTCATCGTGTCATAAGGTTGCAGTCTACCAGAAGCAATATCACGTTACTCTGCAAATTATAATGAGAATTACATTGAGGCTTAACTCTTGCTAATTAACCTATGTCCTTATCTTATAATTATATTACCTTTCAATGGGTTAATATATTTGTATTGACTGATTTGAGATGAAATTTGATGCCAATTCAAATCATATATGAGAGAAAAGATATTAATTCCTTACTAACAAAGACTTTCAAAGATACTTACTCCAAAATACAGTTATCAGTCACAAACTCAAAAAGACTTTAAACATAATATATATTTTATTATTAAAAACCATTCATGCCTTGAATAATTATCTATTCATGAAAGAAGAGATAATATTTTGAGCAATGACACCGGTATTATTCTTACATTTTAAAACAGAATAATCTCTACATGAATCACAAGTGTTTTCACTGTTCTTTACAGTAAAATACTAATGCAGTGATTAAATAAAGGAGAATATTTGTAGTTCAGGGTTGAAATGAGGGGTCCTTGCTGCTCTCGGAGCTTGGTTGTTTTCTTGCAGACGTTTCATTACCCAAACCAGGTAACATCATCAGTGCTAGGGCTGAACGTCTGCAAGAAAACAAGGAAGCTCAGAGAGCACCAAGGACAATGATTAAAACAAGGTACAGGGTCATTTAACTCCTTTCACATGATAATCTGATTTCTTTCTGTTTTCATGTATCCCTGTTTATGCTTGGATTGCTCCTGAGTTACTCTTCTAACTTCTCAGTTGAAGAGGTGTATCATAGTATAAATGGGAGTATTCAGGACCTTTCAGGTTTTTTGTACAGCTTTCCTTCCAGATGTTTCATGATTCTTTTTGACTTTCATCTTTCTTTTTCCCAAGTTTTTTTTTTAATTTGTACTTGGAAAAGCCCATTTTCAGCACTATATAACCAGTCTTCAAAGGAATATAAGTATCAGAAAACTTTCCAGGAAAGTTTCTGGGAAACTTTCCAGGAACATTGGAGGATAGAAATGAGGAGATAACTAGGCAAGTAAGGCTAATATTTCTTCAGAAGAGTTGACAGTAGGAGTTAACAGGGAAACGTCTGAGTATTTTGGCTGAGGACGAACTGTCTCCATACACTTCAGTTATTCATGCACCGCTGTTTTGTCCCAAGTATGAGAGAAAGAAGTACGTTTGCCTTTACAGAAGAAAACTGAACAAAAACTACAAAGTTAAATTTTGAAGTCATTTGGGACAATCTTGTAGTTATTTTCATGCCATATTTTTACTAAATTAGAATAATATATGTTTGTTATTATATATACCAATCAAGTTGGTATAATTATTCAACATATGCTGTCTTTCTGACTCATGAAGTTCCAGGGTTTAAAAAGACCTGAGAAGGATCTACTACTTACATCTCAGCTGTATGATAGGCTCCTCCATTAATTTGTAGTGTTAGGACATCATTTGATAAAATGGTGCTAATAGTCAGAAAAGATACTGTTGTCAAGGGTAATATCGCCATGCCGCAATACCTCCTTCCAAGACAATCATTTCATGAAGGGCCATCTCTTGTAGTGGTCAAGGAGATGGACTAGATGTTTTCCTAGGTTTCTTCCTTTATGTTATATAGTTCCATAGAATGCCATTATATCTCCAACCTCCTTTTTTGTTTGAAAAGATGTGCAGTGTGCTTATGTCAGTCTCAAGTTCTTACAGTAGGTTGAAACAAAGAATAAAAGGACAAAAACGGAGGGCGGTTTGTATCATTTTACACTAGACATTTGAGTTCTCTGAGTAGAAATTCAACTATGAACATGTTTCTCCAAAATTATTTCAATGAAACTTGTATCCAGGAATGTGTAGAATTATGTACTTAGTTTCTTTAACAATACATGTATTTTTAAATTGGTTGGGATTACTAAATTACTTTTTATTCTAATGGAAATTACTAACATTTCTCATTTTGGCCAAGCGGAGTTATTAGATATCCAAGGATGATATATAACCATAAGAAATTATCACATTACTTTCATATTTTGACTATGAGTAAAGGTGGTAGGAATGAAGGAGAAAGTTTTTAGTACAAAATATCTGCTATTTTAAAAAAATATTAGTCCCATCTCCATTTGAACTGTGTCCAAGCAACATACCATTGGTATGTCTTCCTTGAAAATTGAGCATTTGGGATCAAGAAATGTTTGATTAAGAAATGGAAACTTCTATTGTAATCCCTTGTAAGGTCAGATAATAGACTAGGCAGATTTTGCTGAATCTAGGACAGTTATTCTTATTCAGGTAGTCCTCAACGCCTGACCACAATTGAGATCAGAAGTTCAGTCATTAAGCAATGCAATTGTTAAATGAGTCATCATGTGGCCATGAATGGACCATGGTTTTATGACCATGATTGATAAGCAGCTCACATGGGCATTAAGTGAATTGGCTTCCCTCAACTATTTTGTTTGTCAGAAGCGAATTGGGAAGGTCGCAAATAGCAGTCACATTTCCCTGGAATGCGGCAACCACTGTAAACACATGCTGGCTGCAAGCCCCCAGACCATGATCATGTGACTCCAGTGACACAGTGACAGTTATAGGTGGTCTGGTAAGACTGGCCATAAGTCACTTTTTTCAGCACCATCGTAACTTAGAACAATTACTAAATGAATGGTCATAAGTCTAGGACTCCTTTGGATGGTATAGCCACTTCAACACCCCCCCCTTCTTGTCATGGTACCTAAAGCTTAATCATGATGGTACCATCTAAATGTATTGATTTTTGTCAGGACATTCAAGAAATGACTTCCTATGCTTCTTGTTTAGTCACTCGGGAAATGGGATTCTCTTCAAGCTATTTTTCTATTGGTTATATTAATCAGTGTGAAAAAGCTGGAGAAGCACATAGCCAAATGCACCATTAGTAAGTAAGGGTAATGGTGATGACAGAAGTGCAAAGTTTAGCTTCTTATGCATGAAGGAGGAAATGGTTCCAATAGTCTTGTCTGCACAGAGTTCCTTTCAAATATAAAAAAAGTCTCTCTTGAGATGAACTCAGCTTCTGGGGAGTTTATGTTTATGATTGAGGTCAATCCACCCCTCCCAGATTTGACAGTTTCTTGTAATGAATGACCATATTTCATTAGCTTGGTGGATTCTTACTCCCAACCACAATAATATTTTCATGTGTTGACTTGTAGTGCCAACCGACTCACTAATGTTGGGATCTTGGTGTTTGCTGAGTTTGGTTTTCTTCTTGCAAACATTTCATTACCAAAGTAGGTTACTAAGATCCCAATATTTCAACCCTGAGCTATTCTTCATTGTTGAATTAACTATTGTTCATTTTGCAGGCCTGGCTCGGAGACCAGACGTCACAATGGCAGAGAGAGAATGACTAGCACCAATGAAAGGGGAAACCTGTCTATGGAGTCTACCAAGGAGACCCGCTATTGTGCTGTTTGCAATGATTATGCCTCTGGCTACCACTATGGAGTTTGGTCCTGTGAGGGCTGCAAAGCCTTTTTTAAAAGGAGCATTCAAGGTAATAGAACATCAACATACCTAGCAAGTAACTATCTTGCTCATTCTAATCAAGTAGTGAGAGTGTTGTGAGAGTGAACAGATTGAAACTCTGGATCGGTATATAGTTCACAAAATTAAACTTTTAGAATAAATAAACAAGCAAACAAATAAACAAACAAACAAATAAATAAATAGATCGTACCATATTAAAAATGTATATTTAGTTCCTGTTTAACATATACAGTGTGAATAGATTGAAGTGTGTAAGCAGGAATTGGAAATTTAAAAAAGACTACTCTGGACTATCATCTGTATTGAAATACTTTGTAAATAACTTAGATTTGTAAATAACAAATCTAACCCCAAATACCTGTTTTACTTGTTTCTTCAATACTTGCCTGCCTTATCTTTGTATGCTATTACAGTTCATATAACAATAGTAGACAAAATAAATACAGAACTCCCTAGAAAACCTTTCTATGATTTTCATGGTATGTACAGTATAGGTTCTCCTGCTTGAGCAGAGGGTTGGACTAGAAGACCTCCAACGACACTTCCAGCTCTATTCTGATTGATTGATTCCCCTAAAATGTGAGACACCTACAAATCCCAGCTCCAGCTCACAACTGGGAAAGGCTTCCAAGAAGTCCCCAAACTATTTGCTGAAATGAGGCGACTGCTTATGAATTGAGCCAAGTGAGGTAGTTGATTGGAAAATTCTTAGTCCTAATAGTAGCGAGGCAGATGTTTAAAAGTGCTAGATTCTTATGCTGAAACACATGTAGTCCTCAATTTACAACAGTTCATTTAGTGACCAAAGTTACAACGGCGCTGGCAAAAGAGACTTATGGCCGTTTTTAACACTTATGACCATTGCAGCAACCCCATGGTCACATGATCAAAAGTCAGACACTTGGCAATTGTCTCCTATTTATGAGTGTCCCTTCTGACAGGGAAGGTCAATGAGGAATCTAGATTTATTTAACAACCATGATGCTAACTTAACAACTGCAGTGACTCTTAACAGCTGTGGCATAAAAGGCCATAAAATAGGGCAAAATTCACTTAACTGTCTCACTTAGCAGCTGAAATGTTGGGCTCTATTGTGGTCATACGTCAAGGACTATCTTTATTACCAGCTTGATGGTGGGTTGCCATTTTTTCCTATTCTTGGCCTTCTCGAAGCATCCTGGGCAGACTTTCAGTATAAATGGAAACTGAATTTCTGTCTTTAAGGCAGAAACAAGGAACATATATGGAAGAAAAAGTAAATACATGAAAGAATAAAAACATGCATTTCTCGTCTTCTTGGCTCCTCGTACTAGCCCAACTACTGTTTCTTGATTTGGGGATGAACAAATTGTTGCCAACACCACACTCAGTCCTACCTTTCTGCGATTAATAACTTTAGGTTCCTACTTAAGTTCCATTGCTCAGTCCTTTTCCCTTTTTCAGGAAAAGTTTCCTGCAGCTGAATCTGTTGCCGTCCACTGTCTTCCTAAAGTGATGCTTCTCATGTACTGAACTGTGGTTACAGAGATATTCTTTTTTTTAAAGTACATTCCTTATGTCCACCCCTCCACCGCAATAATTTCACTGCTGCTTTAAGAATTTTTGTTTCATCCAAAAGCTTTTCTCAATTGCCACTAAGGGGTGCCATGTGTATTCTTAATATAGTTTCATGTCACTAATGTTTCTCATTATTGATTTTCCATATCAATATGTAGAGAGCGATCTCAAGATAGGAGAATGTGAGATAAGTGAAAATTGCAATCCTGTTTATATGCGACATTTACTTTATATATAATTACCCCTTCCTTCACAAATGTTGAGGTCCCTGGACTAATAGAATAATTGTGAATTCAGTAGACCCTGCAATATCTTATCTTACCTCAGCAATAAACTCAGCAATAATGATGGAGTTCATAGGGTTGAGAAAGCTCATGAAGCACATGTTGAAAATCTGGAACTTGAGAAAAATAAAAATGTTAAAAGGATTGTGCACGTTCTGAAAATGATTTAGAAGGAAAGTTTTGGAGCTCACATGAGTATAGCACTTTTCTGTCACTTGTTAAAGCACTGATATCTTTTTTCAGGCATCGACATGAGCTGAGGTTTTTGCGTTGTAGCACAACAATGTTGTAATGAATCCAACTTTTACAACAGCAGCATCTTTTTTGCAGATTCTTTTACAAGTCTGACAAAAGTTAGGTGTGCTTTAATATGGAGTAGAGGGATTGTGACTTATGAAAAAATGAAGCAGTTCTTCCAAATGGTTTTTAAATGTATATCTATTATGTTCCTTAATAGAAACAGAAACTATGTGAACTTTTTGTTAGCTAGAATGTGTATCTGCACTTCTTCCATGTATTAAATGAATAACAATAAATAGTCTACTTAATATTTTAAATACAGTAGAGAAGCACCATTTCACGAGAACCAGTTGTCGCTATGTACTTACACGAATTTAGTTTAAAGAAAAATTTTAGCAGTTGAAAAGGAATCAGATTATTCTATTACTTCACCCTCATAGAAGTATGCTCCATGGTTTCAAATGTTCAATTCTATATTCACGGAAGAAATGTCTTTATATTACAGTATATTCAATCATATTCTCTTTCTGAAAGAGATGGCTGCCATTATTCAGCTCCTGAAGCACTTGAAAATCATTAGTTGCTTGAGGTACTTCCAGTCTATGGGTCTTCATATTCTCCCCCCCCCCTTTTTTTTCCCTTACAACTTGTGAAATCAATTAAGGCAATACTATTGTAACTTTCACAAGACATGGATATTCAAGTTGCTTAAAAGTTACTTAACAAGAGTACTGTACTTGAAAGCTGTCTAATTTATTTTGGAATGCTTCTGCTCTTTCTGAACGGAAGGCTATGAAGTTGAAGACATAAAGTCATCCATGACAACTTTTGAATGAGATGTATTATTGCCTTCTTTCTTCACAGAAGAAATGATGTGGAGAAGGAATCTATGTAGTCTTTCATATCTAGCTCTCTCTGTTGTTTGTTTTTAATTACTTGTGCCTTTATGGCTTGAGAAAATAATTAAGGAGGGAAAGGTGGAATATCTGCCCAATGTACTTTGGTTTTCTATCACATCAGGTTCCCCCCCCCTCCCAGTCTTTATGTAAAATGTCTCAAGTTCTCATGGAGACAATAGTCTAGCAATTTTTCAGCCAACTTCAGTATATGTGATGTCTTTCTACGGCTGAAGTATTGACGTACGTGAATTAATATCAGTACAGTAAAAGCAAAAAAAAGGTTCATGAAACAGTCATTCTAACTATCATATCACAAGTCATACTGGAGGACTGATAATGGGCAATGTTCCTCTACTCAGTGTCACTGAATTAGTCAATCAACAATCAATCCTGAATAAAATAGACATTTTGCAATTCTACAGATGTGTGATCTCCAAATCATCGTAAGTCTGGAAAACCTAGAAACAATGAGGTCTAATTCCAACTTAGGGTGACTTTAGGCCAGTTCCTCTCAGCCCAATCTAATTTACAGGACTGTTGCTGTGGGAAAAATAGGAGGAGGAAAGAGTATTATGTAGGTTTGCCTTCCTGAGGCAAAAAATAATAAAAGTGGGGTAAAAAAATTATCTAAAAAGAGCTCTCTTGGTAACAACTTTTCAAGGCTACAGAGATTTATTGGTATGGGTTTTCATGGCCAGTATCTGATGGGCAGTGTTGGATTTAGTGATGACAGTCTAGAGAAAAGATTTCCTGAAGTTTCACCAACAACTGCGGCTGGCATGTTTAGAGGCAAGGTGGTATGCCTAGAAATGTCTCTGAAGATGACAGCCACTGTTACTGGTGACAAGTTAGGAAACCTGTTGTCTAGAACAAGGTCGCTAAACCCTGAAACCCAACAGTGCTACAGGGATTATTTATAGGATAAAAATCTTCACGTTAATTTAAAACAATAGATAAAATTTTTCTGACCTAAAACTTCCAAATCCTTGAAACAACAGATAAGCTAGGACATGCTTCAGAGTACAATACAGCAGCCTGGAGGACTATAACTTCCATATTCTTCATTTATGCAGCAATTCAAAGCACAATGGAGTTCTTGGTGGAATAATCAATGGCTAATTAGAAGTAAAAGTGACCAAACCGTCTGATTTTCTATAACTTTTGAGTTTTTTAAAAGCACATTTTTCAGAAGTTGATTGGACAAGTTCATAATATTGTCAGAGAGGGAGTCAATAGAACCCACCTATTAAAGCACATTTTATCATCTTAGTTCCTAGACATCCAAGCGATGTTGTCAAGGTTCTGATGGAGGCTATGGCAGTATGGAGAGGAACAAGTTGGGACTCAACTTTTACTAGAGGGAGTGGTTGTTGATTTGGGCATTGTCAGACCCAAAATATCTTCTATTTCAAGTTCTGGTTGGGTCTTAGTAGACTTGCGGCTCTTTCTTCAGTAGTAGGTGGCAGCCATGCCTAAGACGGCATTTGATCAAATCTATTTTTTGCAATTGCACCTATGCTTGGATTGGGGAGGGGGGGGGAAAGTCTCTACTCATGGTTACTTATTCCAGGTAACGTTTATGGAGATTCTCATTCATCCAAGTCATGGTTGTCCCAGAGGTGCTTTTTCAAGAGGCAACTGGACTTTCTGGGTTTTTTCTTTGAAAATGTTTTGCTTCTCATCCAAGAAGCTTCTTCAGCTCTGACTGGATTGTGGGAAATGGAAGGATTTATATTACTTGCAGACAGTTGGTTATTTACATCCTTTTAGAGAGTTGCTGAGGCACTTGGGAGGTTTATCTGTTTCCTCAGGGTCACCTGAGTAGTGCAAATGGTTCTTGTACTTTGCAATTTTTCTGGAAATCTGTTCATAGTTCATCCCAAAGTGCATAGCTAAAAGTATATGGAGATTCTTAGTCATCCAGGTCATGGTTGTCCCAAAAGTGCTTTTTCAAGAGCAACTGGACATTCTTGTTTTTTCTTTGAAGATGTTTTGCTTGAATATTATCTTGTTTCCAGGACTTGAGAAATATAACAGCTGTCTTTGCTTGGGTAATATTTCTTGTACATCTCTCTCATCTCCCTTACTCTCTACATGGGTGCATGACAATATGAGCTACACTGGTTACTGCTGGGCTTCTGGGTATACTGGTAATCCTCATCTTAGGACCACAATTGGAACTAGAACTGCTGTTGCCAATTGATGCAGTCATTAAATGAGTTGCACCTGATTTTATGACCTTTTTTTACCATGGCTCTTCAGCAAGTCACATGGCCGTTAAGTGAATCATGTGGTCGTTAAGCAAATCTGGCCTCCTCCATTGATGTGGCTTGTCAGAAGCCTCTGGAAAATTTGCGATCATATGACACCGGGATGGTGCAACCATCATAAATACATGCCAGTTGCCATGCTTCCAAATTCTGATGTGATTACAGGGATGCTGTGATGGTGGTAAGCACAAGGATTGGTCATAAGCCCTTTTTTCAGCAGTGTTGTAACTTTGAACAGTGATTAAATGAATGGTTATAAGTTGAGGACTACCTGTAATTCAAAGACCTGGTTCTTATCTATAAATCCCATCCCTTCTTGGCCCAGAGCCAGGATATTTGAAGGCCGCAATAGCACAGTGGTTAGAATGCAGTACTGCAGGCTACTTCTGCTGCCTGCTGGCTGCTTGTAATTTAGCAGTTCAAATCTCACCAGGCTCAGGGTTGACTCAGCTTTTCATCCTTCTGAGGTGAGTAAAATGAGGACCCAGATTGTTGGAGGCAATATGCTGACTCTGTGACTGCTTAGAGTGGGCTGTAAAAGCACTGTGAAGTGGTATATAAGTCTAAGTGCTATTGCTATTGCTATATTTGATGAACCTTTTAACTTATCCTCGCCCAACAAGATCCAACAGGGCTGGCATGCTCAGAATCTCATCTAGTAAGCAGGGACATTTTATGGAACTCATGAAACGTGCCTTGCCTATCATTGCTCCTGCCCTGTGGAATGAGCATTGTTCCCAAGATTTGGATGTCTCTGATCTTGCCGGCCTTTAGAAAGGTCCTGAAAACTTTGCTTTTCCTTCAAGCAGGAGACGTTGCTGTATGAGTTCCAGGTACAATTATTTTTATGGCTGCTTTTTATCTAGCTGGCTGCCTGGAGTTGCTTGGTGAGTAGTCAGTCATATAAATAACAAATAAAAATGTCCAGTTTAATAAATAATTTTGATGCTATTTCTGCTTTATGAAGGGCACATAAACGAATGTCAATTTATGTACTGCATTTCTGGTGTTGCCATAGCCTCCATTAGAATCTTGATAGCATCGCTTTTATGTCCTGGTGTTGTTTGTGCACTTTTTCCTTTTAATCAGCAAAATTTCTCGATCCATACTTTGCCATTGTTGCTGGGTGGTCATTGCAAAATTCAGAGAAACAATAACATGGAAAGATAATGATATGTTGGTTTACACTGTGATCTAGAAAAGTTGAAACAATTGGATTAATTTCTATTTACATGTGAATGAAATAATTTCTCCTTTACTCTTAGTTAGGAAGAACCTAGATTATAGCAGTGAAACATGGGCTCATGTTGAGCCTGGTAGCATGGGGCATAATTCATTTCCTTTGAAAATTTATGGCATTCTTTTAAGTGGCGTGATTTTGATGTAATTTGAATAATGCTATATTGCTAAAACAATAACACTACGTTAGCAATTGAGCTCAAGTGCTGCTCAACAAATAGGTTTTAAGTGTGTGTGTGTGTGTGTGTGTGTGTGTGAGAGAGAGAGAGAGAGAGAGAGACAGAGAGAGAGGGAGAGGGAGAGGGAGAGAG
>JANHFL010005277.1:55572-75123 GCA_032468155.1 Oxyrhabdium leporinum
AAGCTGTAAACCGCCCCGAGTCTTCGGAATGGGGCGGTATATAAATGTGAAAAATAAATAAATAAATAAATAAAATATTGTCCTCTTCCTCCCTCATAGGAAGCTCTCTGTGAAGAAGCCCCTCCCTTCTGTGACTCCAGACACATTCCATCACACACTTTTAACGATAAGTGAATAAAGGCACACTAAATAAAGGTACCGTATAAATCTAATAATACATACATACATACACACACACAAGCAAGAGCAAAAAGAGAATTGGGAATTTTTCAAAATGGTTCGACATTCAGGGCAGTTTTGAGGAGTATTGTGTTCCACTAGAGATAAAGATGGAAATGCTATGCTACAGGTAGTGTTCAAAAGTTAGTTGCAGTAATGTTAGGTGTTCCACATATGAACTATTCTATACCGGTTTTGCATGATCCAGACCCAATTGAAACAGATGAGCTTTGGTTATTGTGGTTCTTACAAAATATGTTTTGTTCTGGATGTGGATCAAAAGTGGTTGCTCTATATAGGAATGGCTGGACTGAGTAACAGTGAGAAAAAGCTAATGCTGAGGATTTCCCCAGTATAGTTAGTTCTCTTTTAGCAACCACAATTGAAACCAGCAACTCAGTCATTATGTGAAGCAGTTGCTATGTGAAACTGCAGCTGTGTTTATGGTCTTAATTCAGGTTTCCTTTGCTTTACAAAGCTGCTAAGTTCATAAATGTAAGGGTTTGTTACAAAGTTACTTTTTTATCTATTTTTTTTACAACCATTTTTATTAGGTTATAAAGTATTATAAAATGAAAAATACAAAAGTAAATAAAAGAGCAGTGAAAGGGGAGGGGGAGGGGAGAGAGAAGTGAGGAAATGTAGGGAAAAGAAAAGAAAAAGAAGCATTGACTTCCAACTCAATATGTGGCAGTAGAATAGGGCATTAACATCAAATCAAAGCTTTTTGTTTTTCCATAATAATAAGAACGAGTCATTTCTATAAAGATCTATCAATCTAATTAGTAAAACCCAAAGTCAAAATTACATTCTTTTCCACATCAAGCACGAAATTCTGAAGTTACTTTTTCATCGCAGTCATACCTGTGAATGGTCTCTTTAAGAGACAGTTGTTAAACAAGGACTACTTATAGACATATTGGAAGGTTACAGGGGAAGGGAGAGAGAAAATACAACACACACCAGCCTGACCTTACTCAACCAGAGAGATCACTCTGGGACACTTCTCAATTGTCCTTGTCCAACAACTCAAAATATTCCAAGTTTTGTTTTCATCCAATCATGGCTAACCGGAAACAGTTGGACAGAATTTCTAGAATGTGACGATTTATTTCATGTTGAAAACAGAATATATTTACTGCTTATGTGGATCCTTAGGATAAGATGAGATTGCATTATAGGTAGTCCTTGAATTACAAAAGTTTGTTTAGTGACCATCACAACAGCACTGAAACAACTGACTTATAACTGTTTTTCACACATACAACTGTTGCAGCAACCCCAAGGTTATGTGATCAGGATTAAGATACTTGGCCACTGACTCATATTTATGTTGGTTGCAGTGTCTCATGGCCACGTAATCCTCTTTTGTGACCTTCTGACAAGCAAAGTCAATGGGGAACCCGGATTCACTTACCAACCATGTGACTAACTTAACAACTGCAGTGATTCACTTAACAACTGTAGCAAGAAAGGTCATAAAATGGGGCAAAATTCACTTAACAAATGTCTCAGTTACCTACCGAAATTTTGAACTCAAGTGTGGTCGCAAGTTGAGGATTTCCTGTAACTTTTTTATCCTAAATTTTCGTATTTCCCCCACCCCCTTTTTTTTTTTGTTCTCTCATTTCAAAGTGTTCTGTCTAATTTAAATGTGATACCTGACGTTGCTAACTGGAAAAGAGAAAATCTGTTTAACATTCTTGCAGCACACAGGGAGGGCTTTCAATCTTTTAGGTTAAAAAAAACAAAACCATTCTTCTCCTACATATGCAAAGTACCATCTACAGATGAGAGCCTCTGCTATTACTGGAGTCACTTTCACAGATTTTAGAACCGCATAAAATAAGGATTATAAGATGTCAAGGAAGACAAGGTACTGTCATCTTTAGCCATTCATTGTCTCTCATATAGAAGAGTGTGACAGCATGTCATAGCCCAGGGCTGTTTGCCATCATGTGAGCTGGCAAGCATACACACATATATTAGTTAATAGTAGAAGCTGGGAGTAGAAGAGATAACAAACTTTCTTACCGATATATACATTTTCTTATTGTAGCACTGTCCAGGACTGGCAAAGGGAAAGAAGAAAATTAGAGATTTTTGCTGGTAAAGAGGAACAAAGGGGGGAAAAAGCCTGTTTATCCAGGCAGTTTTAAAGGCTGAAAATATGTTGGTTTAAAAATGGCTTCTGGAGAAGACTACTGAAGAGTAGTCTTCAGTTGTAGCTTGTACACAAAAGGAAGGAGGTGATGGAGACACTGAGGGATATTGTTATTCCATTGGAAGCCAAAAGCCCTTTCCTCCCAGCACAAGAGAGAGTGCAACCTAATGAAATCAGATATAAGAAGGAAGAGAATTCACCCATTTAATCAAAACTGTAGGTTGCCCATTAGAGAAGCAGTGGAACTTCAAAATGCTTGATCATAAATCAAGTCTTTGTATTAATTCTTTGCTGCCACTTATCAGAGAGATTGTGGGAAGGCAAAAAAAGGGAAAGGAGGATCAAGCTTAGTTGCCTGAATTCTTTACTTGCCTGAAAATGAAAGGAACCACTTGTTTTTCCTCGCCTTGTTAATTAAAATAAAAGGACGGGGGAATTCTAAGAAGGTACCATGTGCCGTCTTTTGAATCATTTTTTCTGAACCTTCAAAGCCCTCAAGATAAGTATAAAAATGGTGAGGAGGTGACAAGAGATGAAGGAGAGGCAAGAATATGAGACCAGCATTGGTGTCCTCATGCCTTCTCTTCCCAGGGACAACTCTTACAACAACAATGCTGAGAGGTGGATCTGAGAGAAAGAGAGCAACTGGTCCAAAACTACCCAGACAACTTTTATGCCTAAGGTGGGACTAGAACTCAGGATCCCCGCTTTCTGGTCTGTTGCCTGAACTACTAGATCAAACCGGCTTTCAATAATATTCCATGTTTCCCACCACATCCTCTATATCTGACTCTCATCAGTTGTGGTCTACAACCCATAAACAGACCATAGCTGCTATTGGTTATACTTAAATAAATAAATAAATAAAGGATAGAAAATAAATAGCTGCAATGAAAATTAAAAAAGAGATTTTTTTATAACAATTTCTTTTATATAGTATCCAAGTTTTACAAATCTGATATTATGCATGATGTATGTGTATATGGGTATGTATGTGTGTTGACTCCAGTGGTGGGTTTCAACCGGTTTCACAACCGGTTCAGTGAGTGTGCGTGCGTGCACGCACCTAACACGCATTTGCACGCGTGCTCAGCTTTAAAACAACCAGCTTACCTTCTATGTAGTAACACAGTAGCTACAGCTGAGCCTTGGCAATCTGCTCTGCCACGCGAATCAGCTGAGAGGATAAAGGAGTGAAAAGTGCTGGGGCGGGAGGGCACACCCAGCTGATCTGGAGATACCAGCCAGCCAACTGATAGATCGTTGGAGATACTGGTTTGCCCAAACTAGTCTGAACTGGCTGAATCCCACCCTTGGTTGACTCCTGGTGATTGCCTGGACAAGTACTCTAGTTTTCTTGGTAATATTTTCAGAAGTTGTCTGCCATTGTCTTCTTCACAGGGCTGAGAGATAGTAACTGGCCCAAAGTCACTCTGTTGGCCTCATGACTGAGGGAGGATTAGAACTCATGGTCTTCTAGTTTCTAGCCTGATGCCTTAAATCACTACAGCAAACTGGCTTTCTACGTATGACTGTTATATCTTTTTATTATTATTACCAGTCACAGATGTAGCTATATATCACTATATTCAAAGTTGACAGCTAAATGTTACTGATTTTTTAAAAGATGGTTTTAAACTCTTCTATGATGCTTTCATTTTATGAATTTATTTAATTAACATACCAGTCAGATAATAATTAATTTTTATTAAATATCCGGAAGTTTCTGAACTTCTAAACTTGGACATAATTTATTTTAAATCAAACCATTTTCATGCCCGTAACTTTCTACAGAATTGAAAAAAGATGGGATAGACAATACAAGCATAAAATAAGATGTTACATAATTAATATTGTAAACTATTAGTACATAGTAAGAAAATCCTTTTATATCTGTGTACATAAAACAGCAAAGAATTTGTTAATTAGTTTAATGGGAAATTATCTTTTAATGAACATGTAAAAGGCTTTTCTTCTGGGCACACACAATTATTTTAATGTGAAGATTCAATTTTGGAAAACCAGAATTCAGCTCGGTTGTTTAATTCAGCTCAAGGCAAAGTTAAATCAAACCCTCTCTTTCTTTATTTAAATTTAATGAAGCCCCAAACTATTGGGCTCAGGTATTAAAGGGATGAATAAGTGTTGGATTGTTTACATTAAAAAAAAAGTCACTGAACAGCTCATTTGTTTTTGTTTTCTGTTTTGCCTTCTAGGTTTATAAAGCCTGGACAGTAATTAATTCTTCTATATGGTCCTGTAAGCTAGATTTATTTTTTCATATATTAAGATCAACCAATTCTTAATATATTTGTGTCAAAAGTGGCATGGCAGTTGTTGGCAAACTTAAAAAAGTCCTCCACTACCACAATACACAGTACAAGAGAGACAGTTGAGACTACTAAAATAAAGAAAGTGTGGAATAATATGGATGGATGGATTTGTATTTATAAATCGTATTTATAAGCCAACCAACTTTTAAAAACTCTGGGCAGCACAGAAGTTAAAAAAATAATATTCAGAAAAATCAAAAGAAGGTGAAAATCCTGAGACTCAAAACACCATACAATTGATGAAATCCACCCCCACTACCTACCTCCAGGGCTGTCTTGACAGCATTATGGGCCCCAGGCAAAGCAGTGTACTGGGGCCCCTATGGCAACTATTCAGAGGAATAAAAATGTAAATGGTCGATAAAATTAAACATATACTTGCATGTTAGTATTAATAAAAATGCAGTAAAATGTAATAAATATGTTGCTATATATATATATATATATGATACAAGGTGCATTGAAGGGTTAACATACACAAATTAGTATGGGGCCCCTATGCCCATGGGGCCCACATGCTCATGGGGCCCACAGGCAAGTGCCCATCAGGCCCATGTGTTAAGGCAGCCCTGCCTACCTTCATACCTAAAAAAAATCTGTCAGGTTTTCAAGCTTATTTAAAGGACAGGTGGGTCAGGAGAACTGGCCCTCTGAAGTCTGTTGTTTCAAATACCAGTTTCTACAATAGAGAAGGCCTGCTACCTCAGACTCATCAAATAACATTGTTTTAAGGATGCAACCTGAAGCATGAATAATAGTCTGTCCAATCTTACTGAAAGGGCAGAAACAATAGGAGAATAATTTGAATTGATTTATAGGTCAAAATCATTACCTTGATTTACAACTAGATGTTTACCAGTAACTAATGTAGCTTACATAGCAGAAATCTTACATAGACATGCCAAAGTATGTCTATATCTATCCAAGATGACATTCTAGTCCAGCTGCCACTTCTGAGTGGTCTTCAAAGTTGCATATAGAACATATTGCAGTTGTTTACAAGTGAGTGCTGTTAAGATATGAGAGACTCTGAGAAGTGAATCCTGGTCCAGGAAAAGACACATTTCATACATCAGAGAAATTTGGGCAAAGTCTGTCTCTAGCTACAGATGGCAGCTGCTCTTCAACCTAAAGCTGTGAGCCCAGAACTAAAGATGGAAAATACATGTAACTAGAAGACCCCAAATGCATTACTATGCAGGCTTGTCAGAGTTAAGCTTGAGTCTGTTCTTTATCTTTCAGACCCTAATAGTCTTTAGGCATTGGGACTTGCTTGGCTGGTCCAGGTTTCAGATATATAACTGAGTGTCTTCAGTATATTGATGATATACTTCTGTATCTGAAGAGAGTGTCTCTTTAACTGAAGAACAATTACCCATGAAGAAAAGAGCAAAACCACTGAAGCTTATGCCTCAGTGCCTTGTGATAGTTGAACTACCACTATCCTTCAACATAGGCCATGTTATGTATTGCATATAGTGTATATAGTTGTCAGTTGAAGTTCTCACTCTGGTCCTCTGTTGGAGTGGGAAAATACTCTCTTCTGATTGGTTGTTTGGCTCTGTCAGCCAGGGAGTTCAATTACCTCACAGGCAGTATTGAATAAAGAGCTGTTAGAAATCACTCTGGCCTCAACTTCATTCTTTGCCCAGAACTTAACACTGGTGACAAGGATGGGATTGAATGGAAACTGAGGCTGCAAAGAGATGACTCACATAGAACTAAATTACTGGAGCTGATCCGCAGTTGCTGCCACTTCATTGACCACAGACCCTCAACACAGATTGCCTGGGGGCTCACACTGGTCTCTTGGAAAATGGCTGCACTACTGCCTTTTGCTCCATACAACCCAGCCTCTGGGACTCCTACCTTGCTTGTTTCGACTGCTTTCTCAAAGCCAATGACTTTGCTGAAATCACTGACAACAGTTTTCCTAAACTTCTGCAGCCCAGAGATCTTTGAGATGGCCAGGGCTCTCCCTGCTCCACTGGCTGTTTAGTCTATACTGTGGGATGTGCTGCAGAGCAAGCTACGGACTCACGATGCACCCAAACCTTCATGAATTGCATGTTGGCATGCCTTTCATCGTCGGAATCAGGCTGAAGGTGAATCCATCAACAAATATGTTGCCACCCTTTGAAAGGCAGCCCTATATTGTGAGTTCAGGGACTTAGATGACGCTCTCTTGGACAGAGTGATCCATGGTGTGAGGAACATCAAGCTACAGCGGTGCCTCCTTGCAAGAACAGGCCTCACCCTGAAGATGGTGCTCAACAAGGCACAAGCAGCCAAGATGTCCAATCAGTCAGCAGCTGAGTTTCAAAAATCAAACAGCCCATAAGCATCACGGAAACTAGCACTGTGCACCATGAAGATGCTAACCACGGTGAATTAGCAGATGAGGACAATGTCATCTATTGCCTCAAATACTTCAAGGGGAGGAATGTTGCCACAGAAAAGAGGCAACCAGCATGTGTTGGTTGTGGCAGCAGTCTCCCACAAATGGTGTGTAAATTCAAGAACAATATCTGTGAAAGATGTGGAAAGAAAGGACATTTGGCCAGGGTCTGTCATGCAAACCAACTGACAGATACCACTGCGAGCCCAGAAACTTGCCCCCAAAGAATACAGAAAAGATAAGTGAGTCATGGAGAGGACTGCTTCACCGTCTCCAGAGGCACCTGCAAGGCAGAAGCTGTCATTGGTCAAGCCAGCCTCTCCTCTTGCAAGAAGGTCCATATCACTATCCTGATTGAGGGGTCCTCTTGCCACATGGAGGTGGACACGGGATCTTCAATGACCGTCGTCGGTTGGAGTACACTAAAGAGATTGGTACTCAAAATCTCAAAAAGACAGTTGGACTTTCACCTCTGAGACTACCAGGGGAACAGCATTCCTGTCATCAGAACTGGCACCTTTAGAGTATCTTTCAAGCAATTCTCAGGCCCACTGCAACTGCTCGTAGTGGATGGCTCCCTACTGAGTCTCCTAGGACTGGACTGGTTCTCTTCCCTGAGTCTGGGAATCACTGGCATCAACTCCATCAGTGACTCTGATATTGAGCCTTAATCTCTGATTTTGCAGACATCTTTGACAGAAACCTGGGCAGGTATATGGGCACACCCATCTCATTTAACCTTGACCCTCAGGTTGCTCCGATCCAAATGAAGCTGCAAAGAGTACCATTCACCTTGCTCTCAAAGGTTGATGAGCAACTGGACAAGCTCCTCAGCCAAGGAATCCTGGAACCTGTCAACCACACAAAATGGGAGACTCCAATTGTGACCCCTCTGAAGCTGGATGATTCTATCTCATCTGCACAGACTATAAATGTACATTAAATAAAGAGCTACAGCAAAATGCATACCCAGTGCCCATGGTCCAACATCTGCTGCACTCTCTGGGTGAGGGTAAGGTCTTCGCTAAACTGGACCTTGCCCAAGCCTATCAACAGCTACCAGTTGATGATGCTACAGCTGAGGGTCAGAGGATTGTAATACATCAAAGAGCTTTTAGATGTCACCGGCTACAATTTGGGGTGAGCGTGGCACCAGGACTTTTCCGGAACTTTTTTCAGGGAGTTCCAGAAACTCCCTCATCTCCATTCAATAGTCAGAAACAAAATCCATACAAATAAGAAACTTTATTGAAGAAGTCATATTGGCACATCTGGGAAAACCCGAATCTGAGACTTCCGGGTTTTTACATCCCAAAAGAGAATTCAAAGACCATCCCCTGCACCCCTGCAACCCATCAGTCCATCACATTGTCCAATCAATTCTTCGCCCCATTTAGACACATCCCCATCCAGGTGCAGTGTAACATGTCCTTGACTCAGTAAAAAAGAATGTTGTTATGTCTACTAATCTACTCCACTACAAAATCCCCCCTCCCAATTTCCCAGGCACTAAAATGTGGCAGTTTGGAAACTTCCTGGTAAATATGGTTTCGAAATCTGACATTTGTGTGTGTGTGTGATGAAATGGGTGCACAAATGTAGAAATGTTGCAACCCAACTTGGACAACCTAACAGCCATGGTTTGGGGTTTTCTTCTCCCTCAGGTTGTTAGGCTTTACCTGATATTCAGGAGGAGAGCAGCCTACTCAGATAAGCTCTCAAAGCCCTGAGGACAGTTGTGGTGGTGAGGCATGAGTTGGCTCTAGGACTTTCTTCGCAGTCTCCCAACTCTTGTTTTTCAACATTGGGCAAGTTGAAAAAGGAATTAAACCTCCTCATCCAAATGCACTCAAAGTAGAAATCAACAGACCAACATTTAGTATGCAATCTGTATATAAAAAAACTTGTGGTTGGAAATAAAACGTATTTAAAGTAAAGAATAGAAAGCCTCTATTTAGTTCATATAATGTTTCATACAAAGTTTAATATATCGCTTCTTTGATCTCTTCATGAAAATGTCTGCTATATACATCATTTGAAAGACTGCAATATTTTGCCGGAGTCATTATATAAATGAAATATAAAACATTAGGCCAATAAATATAAATAGGACTTAGTGGAAGATATTTCAAAAGACAATTATAGCGGGCAACTGGAATTCATCAAGAGGCTTGACTGTTTTTCTTAGAGCTTTGTCATGATTGTGTGTGGTCCTAGTTCACTTAAGTGTAAATATCTTTCCTTTTGGAGATATTTAGTATTAATAAATCCTTAATTCACTAGCCAGAAAAGTGTTCTGTTTAGTTTTTATTGTTTGTTTGTTTACTCTTCTCTTTAATGCTCACCTTATTATATATCATGTATCTTTGGGCTGACCTTAGCTATGAATGCACTAACAGTGAAAAAAATGCACTATTCATTTCTTTTGCTAAGCAAACATTTCTCCACAGATGCTTTATCCCAACTCCGGAGTTGTAAAGAATATCAAGAAAAGCATTAAGATGTATATACACAGTTGGGGGTGGTGGTGAATTAGACTCTTCCCATGCCACTTTCCCAGCCAAACAAATGATTCTTAAATTTATCTGAAGCAACACTATACATTTGTATGTCAGGTCTGGAGTATGGAATTTGTGTAATAGCAGTTGTGTCATTTTGTTATCCACTGCTGCAGTTAAATTGTATAGTTATTTAGAACAGAACTCAGATTAGGGAGATTTAATGGCATTGCTACCTGATATCCCTCCCCCTCCCCCCAAAAAGCATGGTACCAAACATCTGTTCAATTGTTCTAAGAAAAATTCCCAATCTTGGGGAGAAATCTACAATGATATAACAGTTTTCAGAAGCAGAGGAGAATGGGGCAGTTTCTAGTTCTAGGACTATATATGAGATCAAGATTCATAGTACTGTACTCAAGAAAAGTTAGCTAGTTTGGTATCTCAAATAAAATGCCATAAGTGCAGTAGCCACTCCACTTTCCTTAATGGTTCACTCTCCTTGGTGTACTGTAGTAATTATATATTGGAGTAGGATTGGGCAGACCCATCCTCAGCCATGGAAATTCAGTAGATCATTGTGTGTCAGAGCTATTGTCCTCAGTCTAAGTTATTTGTCAGGGTGGTCATTATGGCAAAAATCAGGCATTGCAGTATTGTATACACTGATTTCAGCTGGTAGACCAGGGGTGTCAGACTCAAGGCTACAGGCTGGATCTGGCTTGTGGGGTGTTTAGATCTGGCCCGCAGGGCTACTCTGGAAACAGTGAAGGACCAGCTACGGTGCTTCTGCCAGCAAAAACAGAGCTCAGGAGGGCCGTGCGTGGCTCCTGAATTCCATTTTCACTGGCAGAGGGTTGCAGGAAGCCACCCCAGCTGAAAATGGAGCTGGGGAGCCCGTTTTCACTGGCAGAGTGCTCGGGCCCCACAGGCGCCCCCGACATGAGTGACGTCAAGCTGACATGCCCACCCTAGCCACACCCACCCTGGCTCCCTGAGGTCAAACACAACCCTAATGCAGCCCTCAATGAAATTGAGTTTGACACCCCTATGCTAGAGGAAAGGCAGAATATTAGTAAATATTCAAATGAAGATAAGATTGAGATTAGAACAAAGGCATGCACATGCACAAGACACAATATGATGATGATGAAGACGATGATAATGAGGAGGAGGAGGCTGAATCAATCCACTGCAGGATAAAGTCCTCTTCATTTGAAGATTATGGATTGTAATATATCATGCTAGTCTCAGTCTTAGGTTTAGAAAAGTGACCGTCCCAAATTCCCAGTTCCTGT
The DNA here is from genome assembly GCA_032468155.1 of Oxyrhabdium leporinum. Classification (NCBI taxonomy): domain Eukaryota; kingdom Metazoa; phylum Chordata; class Lepidosauria; order Squamata; family Cyclocoridae; genus Oxyrhabdium; species Oxyrhabdium leporinum. The sequence continues at coordinate 66,483 of JANHFL010005277.1, forward strand.
GTCAAAGGATAGACCAGAACCTGTGTCTCTCCATTAGTTTAGCACTTTAATAACCACACCACACTAACTTTCATTCTATAGCTTTATCTGGGATAAGTTTTATACATACTACTCTCTATGCCTCCTTATTGAATTACAGTATAATTATAATTGTTCTCACAAGTTTAACCACCTGAATCACCTTGACTCCAGTTTTGTGACATTAGTATTGTTTCCTTAATGATAAAATAATTATATTGTTTCTAGTTTGTACACACTCAGAATGTATCAGCTACACGGAAGGTGCAGTTTATTATCTAATTTAGGATAATATAAACTACATACTGGTTCTAAGATACACATAAGTACTGACATCTATTCTTTTTAAATTACAAATTTGTTTGGTAAGATGTCAGTTTGAGTGTTTATTTCATATACATAAAATTGCTTCACTTAAAAGGTTATAGTGAATTTTAGTTAAATCAGTTATAAACAATCAGAAGCTATGCAAATTATAATTACAGTAGTAGAAGCTGTACAAATTATTATGGCACAAAGTAAGAAATCAGTGGGGGAAAATACAGCTTGATAAAAGGGATTCAACTAAAAGTATCAATTTGAAGGCAGAATGGAAAAATCACCTTGCTTTATTAATTCGTTTCTTTGAAATAGAAAGTTTTATGTTTATTATTTGCCTCAATTTTTGCTTTGTTTAGGGTTTAGTTCAGTTATACAAAGTAACTAAGCATTGCTAATGCTTAGATTGATTATTATTGTTCATTACTTCAATAATTGGTAATATTTGTGCAAGAAGGAAACTAATACTTTTCTTTGATAAAGTTTACTTCAACAAACAACTGCTAGCTGTTATTAAAACAATTCTATAATACAATTCTTCCCTTTCAAATAATGTATTTCTCAATGTATCTAAGATTACAACAGTACATCAGTATGTGAAAAAGAAATGCATGTGTACTACTTTCACTTATCATCCTTGTTTGACATCTTGAAAAGAAGACAATATGAATGAAAGTTGAATTAATAGGAAGCTTACACATTGAATGATCACTGTGTAAGCTTCTTATTCCTGCTGAAAAATGATTTTGCTGAATAAAAGGAATCTGATCAAGATGTGTTTACCAGCAAGAGGCTGTAGTGGGAATAAGGCAACCAAAGATCTGGGATAGTTTCAGTGTAGGCAGTTTGTGTGAATGCATCCCACTTTTGCAAAGTACTACATTTGGGTTTTAGCTATTCTGCCTGCTTCTCCCACCACTAGTAATTGTAATTGTACAAGAAAAAAAATTGTGCCATTTTTCTGAAGAAGAAAGAAGATAATGAAAACTCAGCTAAATTGTTAGTTCCAATTCAATGCCAGTTTTCATCATGCTAATTTTTTTTTCAGATATTCAGTGTGGTGTAATGGTTAAGGCACAGGTTATAAACCAGGAAACTGAGAGTTCTAGTCCCACCTTAGGCACAAAGGCAGCTGGGTGACCTTGAAGCAGTCACTCACAGTCCTAGAAAAGCAGTTGTGGCAAACCATTTCTGAAAGAACTCCAGTGAGTACAGTAGTGCAGGCAGTTGCCAAGAGTTAAAAACTGACTTGAAGGCACAATCAATCTTATTTTTTAAAAAAATTCTCAGTCTGCGATTGAAGTAAATGGCCTCAGTGACAACTACAACAGAACTGTGATGTATAAATAACTGAGATAAACAGTAAATATTTTCCTGTCATTTTTACCACAAAAAACCTCACTCCTGTTGTATTGGCTAATGAAAGCTTAATCTGTAAACAGTAAATTCCTTCAAATTTATTTTGTACTGTTTGAGAAGCTTTTATAGGCAATCACATTATTGTGACATTTTTGCCACTATGCAAAATCCATTTCAAAAATTGAGATATCAATGTTTTGTTTGCAGCACATAAGAAAAGCAATCCACGTCTGCTTAATTATGTAACTTATTATTCAGCCATATGTGATTTTAAAAATGTGGGTTATCTCAAGGGTGATCGTAGGAAATATGAAAATGAGTGATTAATTATGTTTTCTTACGCCAATACGCCAGCTGTTAGTTTGATCATATGCCACATACTGAAAGCAATTGTGATCTATCAGATGGGAAGAGTGAGACAAGATATCGTAACTGTGAGCCAGAAATCCAGAGGTTGGAATCTCCAATGGCCAATTGGACCAGCAACATTTTGTGGGCTGAGGAAAAGATACATATCACCGTCACCTGGAAAAGAAATGTTGCCTTTTTATTAACTGTCTGAAATGGAAAAAAGATAGATGCTATAAAAATCTTAATGGATCCAAATCAATAATTTATTTTATAAAAATAGTGAACTCAGTGTTGATATGGCGACAGTGGTAAGGGAGGCATGGTGAAGAATTCCAAATGGATTTTTTTTTCCAAATGGCAAACAGACAAGAAGATGGTAAATAATAATAAATATTAATTTAAAAAAACCTTGCACATTTGGGACCATATCTACAGTAGTGGACATCTTACTGAAAGTAGGTGCACATTTCTGAACCAGTTCAAAGCAGCTCTAGACTTCCTGACAGCACAACTGGTAATGTTCATCGTATTAGACATTCACAGTAAAACTTTGTGTTTTCTTCTGCAACATTTGAAATGCTGGGCTTGTGGATAATCTGGTTTCCCAATCGATAGAAACTCTTCTTTAATACTATGCTGCCATGAGTCTTTGGAGACTATGGTGTTGTAAACATATAGCAGTAAATAAATACATGAACTCTTGCCTTGCCCTGCCTCCAGAACTGAGAGCACCATTACTTTCTCTTCCACTGTCTCAACTTCAAAATGCATCTTTTCAAGGTGTCAAACCAGTAGTCTGCATTTTGCAGTTTGTTTTTCTCCTCTGGGATATAGCCGGGGGAAATACGTAGAACCAATGGTGGGATTCATTTTTTTTACTACCGGTTCCATGGGTGTGGCTTGGTGGGCATGGATTGATGGTCATGTGAATGGGGTGGGTGTGGCTTGGTGGCCATGTGACTGGGTGGGCGTGGCCAACTAGCTGTCACTTACATGGAGGGGCACCTCGCCTGGCTTCTCCTCACCCATCCCCTCCCAACCAGTCCTCGACTCGTCTTGCATTTATGGTGAGAGAGGAAGCTTTTTCAAAGTCATCTTTCCCTTGATACTGGCCAATAAGATGATATTTTGCTATCAGAAGACCTGCTGTACATTTCCAAGTATTGTTTATCACCATTCTCTTGGTAAGACTGAATGGAATAACAGAGTTGGCATGGACCTTGGAGGTTTTCTAGTCCAACCCCTGCTCAAGCATTATACTACTATGGACAAATTTCTTAAAAACCTCCAGTGCTGGTATACTCACAACTTCTGAAGGCATCCCATTCCTCTCATTAATTGTTTTCACTGTCAGGAAATTTCTTCTTATTTCTAGGTTGGATCTGCTTGATAAGTTTCCATCTCACAGATCTGTCTCACGGTTACTTCCAGTTGACATAGGCACCACCTATTCTATACCTGCGCATTTGGTTTTTTCTTGCCTAAGTGTAAAATCCTACTTTACTCTCCATTAAATTGCATTTTTGGTGACAAATGATGTTCTACACTGTCATTCATAATGGTTATTGCAAAATGCATTAAAACTTGAAGAATACATCTCTGCTTATACTGATAAAGATAATTCTTTTTGAATATTAAAGCATATAGTCAAGCAAATATTTCTAATCCATTGTAAATGAAAACACATTTGAAAGCATTTTCAAAGCAGTCAGTTAGTAGATGTCTTACCATTCTTTCTCTTCTCTTTTAATTAAATATTTATGTTTGTTTTTTTTCTTGGACCTTATTGCAATATTCCAAAACTTTCACAGATCCTTCACAAAGAGCCACTTCTAATTTAACTGGAATGCATTGTTTTCATTCTCAGTTCTTCTGGTTACAGAACTTCCCTTCTCCTTCACTCATCATTTCTCTTCTTAATTATGTTTGTATGTACTTGCAAGAAAAGGAAGAATGTAATTTTGGAGCCACCCGGGTGTGGGCAGCCTGCCATATCCAGACCCGGCTTCATCCCGAGCGGTGATCCCAGCACTGGTCCGGTGGCCACCACTGCCTCACGAGCCCACCAGGCACTCCTAGTCAATCTTCCAGGGACCAAGCACAAAGGGACGATCATGCCCAATCCTGTGCTGCCTGGAAAGGCTGGCAGGCAAGGCTTGTGGGTCCAACAAAGGGGCCATGGGCGGGACTTCCTCCCCTCCCTCTTGTGGGGAGATTTTTAAACAAAGGGCTGGGAACTTCACATGAGGCGTATGCTGCAGCCTCGCTCACCCTGCCGGCAGCTCTGGGCTAGGCAGCGGTTCAGCTTTCCTAACTGCCTGAGACCTTACCTTCCTCCCACAACTGGTGATAGAGGGGAAGGCCAGGGCTGAGCCATCACCACTCGGCTCCCCACCAGCCTGCATCTCGTCGCCTGCCCAGATTCTCTGCAGCTATTGCAACTTGCCTGCCGGGGTGTGTGGGGGATGACCAGGGAGCATGAGGCTATGCTGCCCTTATCGCCCCTTTGCCAGCTGCCCCTCCCTCACCGGGCAGAGCGCTTTGGCCAAGTGTGGGCTGCCGCTGTGAGAATGGTGCGAGCCTCATGTGCTGGAAGGTAAGGCTGATGGCGGGGCAGGAAGATCTGCTCTGGTGAGGCTTGACTGCCTTTCGGGCCCTGCTCTGGGTCACTGCCTGCTCAACCTCTGCTCCGCCTTGGATCCCACATCAGCCTGCGACAAGGGGACATGCCACTTCCAGGCCAGCCTGGCTGGTGGATGGGTGAGCGGGTGACCCTCGGGTGAGGCATTTTCTTTCAGGCCTTCTACCTGGAAGGCCCCGCAGAAGCTGAAGCTGGGCCCGAATGGCAGTCAAGCTTTGCTGTGTGACCTCCCCCATCAGGCTGAGTGCAGCAAGCCCGGTGCGGATCTTCCTTCCCCACTGTTAGCATTACCTTCCAGCCCATGGGGCTTGCACCATTCTCACAGCGGCGGCCCATGCTTGACTGAAGCGTGTGGGCCGGCAGGCGGGAGAGGGAGGTGCGGCAGTCAAAGGGGTGATGCGGGTGGTGTAGTGTCATACACCCTGGTTGACCCCTCCACTCCTCCGGCAGGCAAGGCCCAGCAGCTGCAGAGAATCCAGGCAGGGGATGAGATACAGGCTAGTGGGGACCCAAGTGGCGGCCCCTTAGCTCTGGCTCACCTTCCCCTCTGCCACCAGCTGTGGGAGGAAGGTAAGGTCGCAGGACAAAGAAAGAGGAGGTCATGGGGAAGAAGCGGGGAGAGTAACGGGCCTCTGAAGGAGGGGAAAGGGGGCAGAGGTAAGCGATCTGATCTGAGGTGAAAGGCAAGTAGCTGGCATTTGGGCGGAAGCCCCGAGAAAGGCCAGAGTCAGGGACTGGTGCGTCCCCCAACCGGAGGTGAAGAACGAGTGGGCAGCATGAGGGCAGAGGCCCCGGGAAAGGCCAGAGCCAGGGACTGGTGCATCCCCTGACCCGAGGCGAAGGGCAAGCAGGCAGCATGTGGGTGAAAGAATGGTGAGAGCCAAGCCCAAAAGGCGGCCGAGCCTTACCATGTCCACCCCGAGGTGGCCCTTCAGCCGAGCACCTTATCTTTCCGGGCAGCCATGGTGAGCAGAACAGGCAAGGCACAGAGATCAGCTGGGCCACGTGGCTGGCATGGTAGGATGTGGCAAAGACACGGAAGGCAGGCAAGCCGGCTGGGCGACGTGGGAGGCAGCTAGGCCAGGATTTGGGCCTTGCTGCTTGCAGGCAAGCTGGCTGGCCCTCAGAGCCTGTGTGGTCAAGGCAACTCAGGGAGCCAGACGGAGAGCAGCAGCAGCTATGCCGGGTGAACGGATGAGATGAGGAGTGACTGGGCGGGACCAGCCAGAATTTTCCTACAGGTTTGACTGAACCAGCCTGAACCGGCTGAATCCCACTACTGGGTAGAACTCTTATTGATTTCATACTCTCTTGCTTTGCCTTGGCAACTGTTCACCTTCACAGAATTGCAAGTTTCTACAAACGGTTTGAAAAAAAATATGCAGCTGCAATAAGCAAATATTATTAAAAACAGTGTAAAAACCATGTTGGGAAGAACCCACAAGGCTATCCTTTTATTTGCAAAGCCCCCTGTTGCTTTCAAGTAAATAAATAAAATGAAAGAATGACAGCTGTGTGGTTGAATAGGTCTTAAATTTAATTTATAAATAACCAGATAATTGGTTGGATGTAATATGTATTTAAAAAAATGGATGGGGAAGCACTAATAATTTATTTGCTTTTTAAAATATGTAGAAAGGATTAGGACATTTTTATTACTTTTAGAGCTGAGGGGACAGCACATTGATTAAATAACATTGCTCTGAATTCTTTTATGGTCCCATGGGGTAACTGGGAGGATCGTTGTTTGGCTGATGGTGTTCATTGCCTCTTCCCAGGTTTGTTAGGTCAGCAGGACTGAAAAGGATTGCAGATCTCTTTTATACTGTTTTGGAAGATTTGTGAAGTGAAAGTGATGACAGTCTATAGGAGTAATTATTTTTTTAAAAGTAAATTTCCTGTTAGGAAAAGATTGACCATATCATAATAGAAAGAATTTATAGTAGACCATATTTCTCTGTGAATATCAGGAAGAGTCTTTGTTCCCCTTGCATAAAAAAGCTTTTCTTGTAGATTTGCATATTGATTCAGGTGGGCTTCTGCATTTTATCTTGATATGATTCTATTGAAATATTCAATCATGCTTAATTATCAAGGCATTAGATTCATAAGCTACCTTTCCCTCAGCAGCTCTAGGGGGCATAGATAGGCCTTCCTTCACTGATTTTGGATTGAATAATGCAATGGAACGTCAAGACATTGTCTCTATTATTTCATTGTCTTCACTAATGAAATAGCAGATTGAAGCAATAAATGTGCCTATTCTGCATTCATTTAATAATTAAGGATTACAAACCAATTTTGGAAAGGCTCAGAGAGATACATCCAGTAATTAATGAGAGGCAAGTATTGGGCAAAAACCTTTCCATGAATTTGATATGAAAATTTATTTATAATCACTAGTATGATCTCTCTGTGTTACTTCTGGTGGAAAACACAATACCTATGAAAAAGGTCTGGAATATAATTTTTGTTCGGAATTTGTATCAGTGATTTCACATGGATTATGAATTATATGAGAATACCACCAGCCATTATATGCAGTGATTTTTTTTAATGATTATGTATTAGTACCCTTTTCTAAGGATTTTTCACTGTGGATAGGGCCATCCAAGAGAAAGTCAATAAGGCTGTTATGACTATATGATTAAAGCTGCACCCCCCTTTTTACACAAATGTGTGTAAAACTTCAGTTATGCGGTCTCAACCATCATATAAACTTTTTTCCCATACACTTTCCCAGAAGTGCCTCTGAAAGTGGGAAATATACTTTGCTGTATATGCCAACTATAGGTCAAAATCAAGAATGAAATATTAAGAAAATGTTAATTTCTGAAATTTTGTTGCTGCTTTATAAATGTTATCAATGAATGTTTCTTTTTCACACATAGTAGGGAGTGGCACAAGTTTACATGGAGCTTTCTACGAAAGTTCACATTGTCTGGTACAAGTCAGCAGATGCTCCTGGTATAATCTGATAGCTGTATTTTTAAATTTCTTAATACATAAGAAAAGCTTCAGTGCTTGATCTGATGAGACTCAGGCTCTGTCAAGTTCCAGCCATCTTTAACAGCTCAGCTGAGTTAAAACAAAATTACCGTTACAAGTCAAATATTTTGTGATGCACTTTAATCTATGTAGCCAGTTGAAGAAGGTATTATGACTAGAATCGGTTTGTTGTTTTTTTATTTGAAACAAATCTGTCCTATTTTAAAATGTTCAGGTGAATGCTAGTACATGTTTTGGGGATTCACCATTCATTGTCACCAAAATTGCAGTAAGGATAAGTAGACCTGGATAAGTTATGGTTTTATAATCAGAAAAAGATAAGTCTGTTAGGCTCTTCCACAAGGTAGCAATGTGGTAACCATTTATAGCACTGAAGAACAAGCTCCTGCAATCATACTTATACCAGTTTGCATTGTAGGTATTTAATAATTGCACATTCTAGGTTTATTTAGTGCTGAATCAACTTCTTACATACTTAACTGGTGGTAGTGAATTTCAGGGAAAACTATTCAACAAATTCTAAACCAGAAGGTGCTGTAGGTGCATACAAGAATTATATCTTTTTTTCCCCCATTGATTTTATAGGTCATAATGACTACATGTGTCCTGCTACCAACCAGTGTACCATTGACAAGAATAGAAGGAAAAGCTGCCAGGCTTGTAGGCTCCGAAAATGCTATGAAGTTGGAATGATGAAAGGTGGTATGTATGACCAGTGGTGGGATTCAATTTTTTTTACTACAGGTTCTGTGGGCTTGGCTTGGTGGGTGTGGCTTGGGTGGTCATGTGAGTGGGTGGGCGTGGTCAACTCCACATCACTCACGTCAAGGGGCACCTTGCCTCGTCCTGCTTGCCTGGCCTCCCGAGTTCTTCTGGTCTTTGTCTATTAATTTGTCTACTACTACAGTGTCTGGTTGATTATCTAATGCCTGCCTGTCCTTCTGG
>JANHFL010005277.1:81751-96528 GCA_032468155.1 Oxyrhabdium leporinum
ACCCACTCAGTCACATGACCCCCACCAAGCCACGCCCATAGAACTGGTGGTGAAAAAAAATAGATTTCACCACTGATTTCACCAGTGCATAACACTCTTCTTTTCCACTGCTTATTACCCAGGGATAGGCATCTGCTCATTCTCTTGCTCAATTCTAACAACTGAGGCTGTTGCATATGTAGCATGCAAGCATGCACCTAAAAGTGTTATTGTTCCTTATATGAACAAAATGAGTTGGTGCAAATGATATCAGATGTAGGAACCAAGGACATTACCTTCCAACTTTGTGAGTAATTAATTGCATTTCATTAGGATAACGGAGGATTGATGTAAGAAGAACTTATAAGAATCTTTTCCTAATCTTTTAGCACATGGAAAATGGTAGATGTCATCTACCAGATGAAGTATATCATGGAATCATAGGGCAGGAAGGGACCTTGGAAGATTCCAGTCCAAGCTCCTGCACTGGGCAGGAATTCTCAAACCTTTCTGGACCAATAGCTATCTGATATTTTCTTGAAATCCCTCAGTGATTGGGCATCTACAAATTCAGGAGGCTGGCTGTTCCTTTGTTTAATAGTTCTCATAGTGAGAAAATTCCTCCTTAGTTCAAGTTTGGATGTCTCACTATAAAGATTCCACCCACTGGTTCTTGTCTTACCCTTAAGTGTTGGGGAGAGTAAATCTACTCCCTCTTGCCTGTGACATCCCTTCATATGTTGGAAAACTTCTTTCTTGACTTCCCTTAGGCTTCTCTTTAAGCTAAACAGACCAAGTTCTTTTCATCGCTCTTCATAGGATTTAGCCTCCAAACCCCTTACCATCTTTGTTGTTTTTCTCTGCACTCTTTCCAGTTGCTCAGCCTCCTTTTTGTAGTATGATGATCAGAACTGGAGACAGTATTCCAGATGTGGTCTGACCAATGCAGCATAGAACAGAATATTACTTCCATGATCGTGACACTGTCTCAGAGTTTGGATATAATTTATCCTAAGTAAAATCTGTTCCTCAATGTTTTTTCTTAAATGACATGAACAGTTTTTATTGCCCCAACTATGGTATCTGTATCTGTGCTATAACTCAGTATGTCTAAATTATCCCTTTTAATACATGCTTTGCTCCACCCTTTGTAATATAAAACACACAAGAGGGCCTCCAGATAACAATTAAATATTGTTTCCCATTTCATTCACCAGGAAATATCTTACCAGCTTTGGAATGAACTTGGCATTTTAAACAAGTTTCAAACTGGTTTAATATCCTAGGGTTCTCTGAAACTGTAGGCATAGTTCCCAATTTAGAAAAAAAACAGGAAATCAGTTAATTAGGAGCTTCTATTAGTTGTGCCATGAAGTAAGTATCAGAGAACTTGCATGTATGGGAAGATATGTCCATACATACCTTCCATATTTAGGTTATTGCCTATATCTGCAAAACCTTTAATCATTTTGTTAGATTTAGTTAATTGTATGAACTTGTTAGAAACAAATTATAAGTATATGCTCTTGCTTAAATATTCAAATGTTTAAAATCACTGGAAGCTTTACTGGAGGCATCAGAAGTGTTTAGTATTCATAATGTGGCATTTTTAGTGACATTTGTTTGAAAAAGTTTATCTTTCCTGGAGCACTTCTTATAGGAGCTTTAAGAACTCTGACCTGAACTCATTACAAATAAATATATGGGTTTTCAATTGTTCTTTATATAGTTAAATAATTAGTTTTCTTGTTTATGACTTGGCAACTTTAAAAAACGTGTTCTATTTGTTCAGCAGTCTGAAAGATCCGAGCATATAGTAGGCAGACCTCTTAATTGGCATGTTTCATTTATGCATGTTATTTTATTGACTGTTTTACTGTCCAGAGTCACTTCTTGTGAGATGGATGGCCATTTAAATGTAATAAATAAATAAATTTAGTAAATCCAGGTTTAGTTTGTCAATATTACCTTTCACATGTGATAACCTAGCACATGCTGCCAATACACTTAATTGGAAATATTCCATAATATGCATTGATGATATTTTTGGTTGTTGAGTTTATAGCGAACAGTTTAAGATTTGATTGAAAATGTTTTGGTGTTACTTTTTTCCTAATTGTTTACAATAAATATTAGCTAAATGGAATTTCAGGACAGAAATTGGCCAGTGATTAATCTTTGACACACCCAATTTCATAGCTTAGCTTTATTAGTCAGACTTTATGATTCTTGTTAAGACCTATGCCTGTTGAATCTAATAAACTACAGAAGTCCTTTGAAATCTGATTATTTCTAGATGTTTGGAATTGCTAATCACATCCGTGAGTGGAAATTTTAGGAGTTCTAGATCCAAAATTTATCTAAATATTGCATTCAGGATGACTGTAATATGGAATTACCATGAACTAGGACTCATATTTGGCTGCAGAAATGCAGACAATCACTACAAAACAATAAAGAATTATAGTAGAGGTAGTCCTCACTTGCTGACTGCTTTCTTCAGTAACTATTTGAAGTTATGACAATGCTGATGAAATAACTTTATAATTAATATCTGTTTTTACAATCTTGCAGCATCCCTCAATCATGTGATTGCCAATCAGTATGCGTTGTCCTATGCCTGACCTGTCATTTTCCCCCTTTTTCTCAGACAGTGGGCAATACACATCAATAGCAACATAATGGTGCTGACAGCCTTGAGCATGCTGCACAAGCAGCCTGGTGTTTTCCCCATTCTGTGCCTGCTTACTCTCTTATAATTCCTTCCTGTTCAATGAAAGTAAATACAAACATTAATTTCGTCCCTGTTAATTATCCCAACATTGTAGGGAACATTCCAAAGGGCGGGGGATTAGAAGACAAACAAAAGTAGAATATGTGTTGATTAATCTTCTGCTGAGAATACTGTGGCTAGCCAAAATCATGAATCCAAGAGCAAATCAATTCAGAATTCTAACTCAAGACACTGGTACTAGGGCTGGGCACAATTTCCTTAACAAATTCCTAATGTTGGGAGAGGTAGAAAGAAAGAGAAGTCAACCACCAGCAGCCAGGTAGATAGACTCAATTAGAACGGCATTGGGAGTCCTGAGAGGCCATGTTGGAGCAGATTATCCTGATAAAGTTTTATCTTTGTGGTTGCTAAGAGTCAATACAAGCTGGATGGCATATCATTAATTTAGGAACAGTACAGACCCATACTTGACTACTGAATGCAGATAATTCTTATTTAATCATGCAATAACTTTGCAAGCCATGTCCTCAATTAATCCTTTGCAGCATCGCTCTCTATGTCATGTGTTTGCAATTATAGTCAGTAAGTACACATCCTAGGCTTGACCCTTTTTCCCCCTGACCTCTCCTACCCCAATGTGGTGGAATGTGGTCTGGATTTCCAGGAGAGGGGGGAGCTGCTTCCCAGAGGACAAAGAGGTGTGGTGCAGCTTGAAAAATTTGGTTGACGGGAAGAGGGCTAAAATGACTCCTCCCTAACATTTCCCAGAGCATATAGTTATTCAGATAGTTACTTTGGTTTGGCAAGATTATGTCTGCAGTGAAGAAAAATAAAGAAACTACTCAGAGGTAACTCCACACATCAGTCTTGGGGCCTGACACCCACAGAATGAAGAGATTTCTTAAACAACCTATCTCTTCCTGAGCAGCTTTTCTCTGCAGCACAGTATATCCCTAAAAAGTGCAAACCACAAATTAAAAAGCTCAGCTTTGTCACATTAATTACTTTGATTAGAATCTTCCTGTCGGCTTACAGCTGCTGTCTGAAATGGACAAGACCTTAATTAGTTTCACACTAAAGGCTTTCTTTCAACTCCTAAGTAGCTCATGGCAAGCATACTAGACAAACAGTAGTTGTTAGCGCATTCCTTTCTGTGTGTATTGCCCATTATGTACCACTGGTAGGGTGTGTCATTTAAAGGGGTGAAAATTAAGTTTTGCATTTTTTTTTTCAGTGAGCGGTTCTAAAAATATGTGTTTTTATACCAAGAATTCAAATCTGCTGTTTTTTTTTGCAATTGCACAATGTTTAGCTTGATATGGTAAATCCACATATGATCATATGCCCCACAAATACTGTTAACGTTATTTTCTTTAAATTATACCTTGTGCTACAAAAATTAAATGTTTTTTTCTGCATGAATCTTATCTAGCTAAGCAAAAAATAACCCATGCAATCATAAACTAACATCGGAAAATAATTATCTGAGTTACAAAAATGTTTAAGCGAGTTTTATCAAGTCTTGTTTGGAGTCATTCTTCGACATCAGTCGCTGACTTGCTTCTTTGCCTTTGATATAGCTCTCACGTTTCTCATGTGTATACACTCTGCTTGCTGCCTCTGTGACCTGTTTCACACATCTGTCTATTTATTGGATATGACAGGGCCACTGTAGTACTTGCATTGGTTCATCAATAAACTTCTTTATTTCCGCTGTAGACAGTTTGCAGGTCAGAGGTGGCTCATATCCACCTGCAGGCCAGTCAATCAGCTCCAGCAGAGTGGATTCTCTGGCTTGGCCTCTACCCAGTGCATGGCACCATCTTCACAGCCAGTATTAACATTTGTAGAATCTCCTTCAATGGCCTTCAAGCTTTTCTCAATGCCTTTCTTCTTCATGAAATACACCAGATTATCTACAATCACTTGAGCAGGTTTCCCTGTTTTTGAGCCTTTCTCTGGGGTGAAATGATAAAGATATCTTCTACTCAGCTCATTGCCCACAGAATATTCTTTGATGGTACTGGAGAATTGCTGGTCTGAATTGTTTGCTTGGGAATTGCTGGTCTGAAAAGTTATGATAATTATGTAGTTATTTACCAAGCACATCTAAATTATATTAAAGTAACCAAAATATCTTTACAATCCCCAAGGCATGTCACAACTTTTGAGCATCCCTAATGTTTGGAAATAGAAAGTTGAAAAATTTGACACACCCTATAAATGTTTACAACCTTGGCTGAGTACTGATCATCATGGTATATTTCATCATGGTATATTTCATCTTTAGAGTAAATTATTAAGAATTAGCTTCCTTAGAATGCAATCTGAAATAGCTCTTAAATAGCGTACTATTGTCAAAAGTATATCAGCAGCGAATTAATTCCTACAAAAAACAAACGCTGTTTATTACTGATTATGCAATATCTTGGAGAAGAAAGATGTCTCATTCTATGGCAAAATATTTGTATAGTAGCCCTGCAAGAGAGAAATTATAAATAGGGAAATATGGATCAATGAAACTAACCCAAATTCCATAGTTCTTCAAGAGTTAAAATTTCTGCCCACCGCTCATGATACCCACACATCTACAGTATTGCTGCATCCTGATGCTCTGGAGTGCCTGCCCCCCATAGCATAGCCCCCCCCAGCTTGCTCTCCTGTGGTCCTGTGGTTATAACGGCAACCAGAACTGTACGATCTCTGTTGCTAAGAAATACAGTCATGTGTTTTATAACTGTTTTACATCACTTTGAGATAAAAATTCCATTCCCAATTGCCATTGTAACTTGACTAACTGCTTTGTGGTATTGTCAATATATTTAATTCCTTACTTGAAAATGTGTCAGAGAACCGAATATAACAAAATGTTCATTCTCTTCATCAAGCATCGCTAACATAATTGATTATGTTAATTATATTGTGATTCTGTTATGTTCATTCACACAGGTAGTCATTTAATGATTGGTTGCTTAGCAACCAATCGAAGTTACGACAGACCTCCCAGAGTTACATACCACCCATTTTCAAAGTTCTGTTGGCCACAGTCCCTCACTCCAGTCACATGATTGCATTTTGGGTACTTGCCAACTGGCTTGCATTTATAGCCATTTGCAGTCTCCCACTGTCACATGACTTCATTTTGGTGGGTTTTGTCAGTATTCCCCATTTACTTGTGATTCCCAGCAAAAACCACCTATTAGGACATAACACGTGTTTGCTTGTTGATTGCCACAAAAAAACCCTGTAAAATCAGGTGCAGTTACTGTCAGCCTTGGAAGCCATGAAACCCGAGGCCTCTGCAGGCTGCCACATAATTACACATGGGAAATAGGGAGGGGGTACTTTCTCATGCTGTTAGAGGGGTATAGTCAAAACAAAATTCTTTCTAGGAATGTCAAAGCCATTCTGTGCAGCACCTGGAAGAGGAGTGCCAAGATGGAAGAAGGAGTGCTGGGTATAACCTATGATTGGGGAATGTGATTGATGATGGTTAAAAGAAGGTGGATCTGTAATTCTTTTTTGGGTGTGGAAAAACCTGGCCCTTCAGATTAGAGGTTTTTCCCAGATGTGCTAACATGGTTTCTTTAATAAACTCTTACTTAGATAAACTTCTATCTGAGTGCTGAGTGATTTATTGGAACTTGGATGGAACGCTGACACTCTGCCTCCATGTTATTTTTCTCTTTTAGGGGAAATATTCTGCCGTTGTAATATTTCCTAAAATATTTCATTTTTCTAGGAGAGGGGTGGGTGCTTCCAACGCTACCATAATGAACTTTTAAATACTTTGAAAAGGCCCATGTTGCAGGCCTTTTTAAATAAAAATAAAAATCAATTTTTAAGAATGATTTAAGCATGGAATTTCAAGCAGGACAAAGCTGCCATTTTGAGTGGAGCCCCCACCCCTCTCCTAGAAAAATGAAATATTTTAGGAAATATTACAGACAGAATATTTGCCCTAAAAGAGAAATATAACATGGAGGCAGAGCTGAATTTCCCCCACCTTTCTTAAGGACTGAGCCTTACTTTTGTTCTTGCAAAGCTACCACAATAGGCTTTTAAATACTTTTGCTATTTGAATAAGCTAAGCATTCTTAGAAGTAAAAATAACAAGGCTGAACTGTCTTTCATATACCTATAAGGAATCCAGCTGCTTCTCTCTGCTTCTGAAACTGCGTCTGCCTAATGCAGCCAGAAACGGCAGGAGGTGGGGTGGGGTGGAGCCAGCCAGGGGTTGGATTTGGGGGTTCGCTGAACAGCACAGAATCTTAGCTAGAGGATTGCCCAAACCATTGCGAACCCCCAGTAGCCCACCCCTGGGTAGCAGTCTCAAAAAGACAGGGTGAGAGCTACAGGTAGAATTGGAAGGTACTACTCTGGAGCACAAATAGGTGCATGGGGGTTGTAAGGGACAGGGGGGGTGTTGCAGGCATGTGATATGAAGCACAGGGCATGTGAAAAAGCAGTGGGGTGACTTCTGACTTCCTGTTGGCTTCCCCATTGATTTTGCTTGTGGGAATCTGTCAGGGAACACTGGAAATAACGATCATGTGATCTCAGCTCACTGTGACATTGTAATTGTGAGCCAAGTAGTGAATGCCTGAATTTCAATTACATGACACAGGGATTGTACAATGCCTGGAACTCTGAGGGATGGTTGTAAGTCTTCCACATTCAGTGTCATTGGAACTTTTAACAGTGGATTTCTTGCTGAACAAGTAGGCATAATCCAAGGACTATCTATATCCAAGTGGGCATTTGTGGAAGACAGTGAATTAATATTGTTGACTCTATGCAGCAAATTTATATAGAGGTAGGTGAAGAAGGATTACAGTAAACCAATCAGATTTTCATATATAGATAATAGGTAAAAGAAAAAAAAATATTAATTTAGATAATATGATTCAAGAGCAGGGAACGTATTCAAGGTGCAAAGTAAATGAACAAGTCAGAGAGTGTAAATAACCTTAGAAGCACTGAATTACAAAAAGAAAGTACTATATACAGTATACTATCTATATAAAGTTCTCTTCAATAACAAAAGTTGCTTTGATATTTTATGAAATAGAAATAAATAGATGCTGTATTAAGTGATATTTTAAGTAGTGCAACAGGAATAGTAACTTGAGGAAATACTTTTCTGGAAAAAAACAACCAAATATCCCACAATGTTTAATAAAAAACATACTGTCTAGAGCAGAAATACACTCAGAGCAGAAAACAGCAAAATTTGGATCAATACAAAACAGCTAGGATGAAAAATCTCTTGGGATGCTTGAAAGTGGGGAAAGTAATTTGTAAACTTTAAAATGTTGTCTAAAAATGTTGACAGGTGATGCCGGCTAGTTATACATCTAATTAATAGTTAATTCTTTTTTTAAAATGAGATTTGCATTTGATAATAGGTTCTTTTTCAGACGTATGTAGTTTTATTTATATGGTATATACCAGTGATGGTGAACCTTTTTGGCACCGACTGCCCAAAGCGCGCATGCATACCCAAAATGCGAGGCGTGCCCCCTCACATGTGTGCACCCCTGAGCATGCACACCCCACATGCGTGTCCCCTGCCTCCGTGCATGTGTCATACTCCTCCGCATGCGTGGCAGGGACCCGAAGACCAACTGGCCGGTGGGAAGTGTGCTCACACGTGCAGTGGAGCTGAACTGGGGCGATGGCATGCGTGCCCACAGAGAGAGCTCTACATGCCACCTGTGGCACGCATGCCATAGGTTCACCACCACTGGTATATACTGATGTAACAAAGGAAAATATTTGCTTCTTTTGATCCTGAGTATTTTATGTTCAGAAAGATTTCCACACCTCTCAAATTTGTTCATTTTCAACTCAGACAAGTGTCTGCAAAGCTAATCTATAAATTGCTCATTTACCATACTGTATGAATAATCCGCAGTTTGAAGTTGTTGCCTTTTGCAATTTGTACACACATTGTGAAATCAACTTTTGACTCTTATAAGAAGTATATAGGTATCGCTAATATTTGCTGCCTACTTGATGTGTTTTAACGCATCTTTCAAAAATTTTGCTCCTTCTTCAGAGGTAGTTGTAAAACAAATATTGCATGGATCAAGTTTTATCTGGTCTGATGTGCAGTTGGGGAGTTTGCTAATTATTTTCTTAAGGGATTGGTCTTTTCTGTTTGGAGGAAGCAGGGAAATTAATGTTTAATGTATTATACTAATTCTCTGTGTGCTTGTACTAAGATCTGGGGCTGAATGAATCGTGTATTTATCAGAATGTTGGAAATATCTGGCTTAGTGGTCCCTTCCTTCTATGATGTAACAAATAAATGTCAGTTCCTGGGAGAATCAAATAGATGATCATGGTAGAGTATTTCTAAATGTTATTAGGAGAAACAATGGAAATAGGAAATCTGGAGGAGGTACTTGATTAATACTTATCTATATTTAAATTCCCTTTTATAACATATTCCTGTACTGTACTGTACCAAGAATGTGAAAACAGCCATATTGCAAACATTTGGTTGAACAATTATACTGATTAGGTTCAACAATTAGGTCCAACAATTATACTGATTTACCTAGAAGTAATAACTAAAGAAAGACAACAGTTTTGCAAAGTTTTTCTTTTAAGAGTAGCAGAGTTAGAGCAAAACGTATGGTAATGACAATTTAAAAAAATAAAATTGAAACCTTCCTCCCTCCCTCCCCTTTTAAAATTACATACTTTGAAAGCTAAAAAAAAGATCAGAAATGATTCAGATGCTAGCATAGCAGTTGCCCCTTCAGCTTTAGGAATCCGTTCTTGTCTGCTGCTGAGATTCTATCTCTTTTTATTATATCAGGAATTCATGACAAAATTTGATGAACTGAAAAAAATAGGAACATTCTTTTTTTTTCCCTTCAAGAGAAAAAGCATTTATACTCCCTTTCAGTACCAGAGAATTAATAATGCTCTCTCCTAGTTTCCTGTCCTTCTATGGGATAAATGGAGAACGAGTAAGAAAAAAAGTCATATAAATCTCTTATGAGCAAGTGATGCATATACACATTTCTATAAGTCAGAACATTTCCACTGCTGATGTAAGTGGAACAGAATACATAAATTATGCCCACAATTACAACATAAAAAGCTGTCAGTGGAAATTTCTACCAAATTTATAAGTATATGCAACTTTTTATTTCTTTGCTAGGGTGAAAAACAGAGACAGTGATATGTGATTCGTTGGCAACAGTCAGTGGTTTTTTAGAACGATGTATTATACAATTGTAACTTCCAGCACATTGGCACATTTTACTGTATTCATATGTAACCTTTATGTATTTCCTTTCTAATGATTATGCACTACCTGGGAAAGCCAACAGTAATTAAAATATAAGGTACATACCATTTATTTATGAGTAATTAGAGTTTTAATCTTGATAAAGATTACATGACAAAAATGACATTGTTTGAAATGAATTAGTCTTTTAGTCTAGCTGGTGAAATTCTTTTAGGAAAATAAGTCCAAAAAAATAATACTAATACTAATACCTAAGCATTCTTACTTAATTACTCATTGGCAGCAAAGCTAATTAATTAAATGTTCATATAGTTCTAGTTTGTCTCTTTCTTGCTATGAAACAGATTTAGCTCTAAGGAAAAAGAAAAGAGAATTCCATCTGATCATTTAGTAAGATTTAGTAGAATTTTCTTTGTGCACTGAATTGGTACTCTCTCTACTGTTATTTGACATCTACATGAAGTTACTGGGCAAGATCATTCATCCCAATGGGTAAGATCATCATTAGTATGGTAATACTCAATTGCCCATCTCCGCCTCTGGCAAACTATGCAGCACTATTGATGTATTATCCTGATGCTTGCAGGGTGTATGAGTCTGGGTGAGAAACCATAGGTTTAACTGAATCCTGGCAAGAATGAGTGGTTCTGGGTTGGGGTGGGGTGTCTTCTGGATCTCTGGCTTTACTATCTTTGGTACTGGAAGGGGTGGCCCAATTTTTCATAATTTGGGGGCCTACTAGACTGACAACTCCTGCTCAAAGATCAGGGGCAGTAATGGCCAGTAATTGCCAGGCTTTGAGTTGTGCACCAGTTGTGCCCTTTTCTAGATTCTGTTGTTCACACCCTGGTCATCTCCAGAGTAGATTATTGTAATGTACTCTACATATGCTTGAAGGCCTATCTGGAAGCTTCAGCTGGTGTGAAATGTGGCTGCAAGGACAATTATGTATACCCTTAGGATGGTACACATTACCTTCCAGTTCTGGGAGCCACATTGTCTGTCAGTCTGCTTCAAAGTATAATTCAAAGTGCTGGTTTTGACATTTAAAGCCCTACATGGCATGTGATCAGCTGTTTGAGGGCAGAATGGGACAACTCTCCACAGCCAACTTGCTGTGGCCAACTCACCATGGCCAACTCATCACAGCCAACTTGCTGCAGCCAACTCACCATGGGACAACTCGCTGCGGGACAATTCAACAATTTAATTTAATTATTTAAAATAGTTAAAACATTATTTTAATTCCTGACATTCCCATTTCATGTTGTCCCTTCTTTGGCATCCTTTCTTTAATTATTCTGTTCCACTATTTCTTCAATATTAGTGTAACTCTTGTCCTGTGGCGAATTGACGTGTGGTGATGTGGATGTCGCAGTTGTTCCACGGCCAGTTGGCTGCAGCAAGTTGGCTGTGGCGAGTTGGCCACAGGAAGGTTGCTAGAAAAAACACATTTTCAGGGCCTTCCAAAGGTCAACAAGAATGGGGATAAACTCATATCAGGGGAGATGATGACAGTAGAAAAGGCACACCATTTGGATCCCAGCCAGAATCTGCAACATACCAGTTCTGGTGGACCTGATGGGATGGGTAGATATAATTGAGAAGAAGTGACAACTCGCTGTGACCAACTCACCATGGCCAACTGATCATAGCCAATTTGTTGCAGAAAATAAATTAATAGAATATGATCCAATTAAAGATGGGGAAAGCAGGGGTATGATGAGGGGGAGGCGGGATCTGTTGTTAATTGATCAACCACTGAGATGTTCACCTGTTGGAGCCCTTAGCTAGCTGGCAGAGCCAGGTCTTTAGGCTCTTGCAGAAAGTCAGGTTTGGGCCAACCTCACACCAGGAGGAGGAGGGGGGCAAAATAGCAATAGCAATAGCACTTAATACCTGAATACCTGCTTTATGCAAAAGAAGAAAATATATTTGTGTCAATAATATTTATGTATTTTATTAAATCAGGACGATCAAAGATAGCAGTAACATTTAAACGTATATACTACTTCATAGTGCTTTACCGCCCTCTCTAAATGGTTTACAGAGTCAGCATATTGCCCCCAACAATCTGGGTCCTCATTTTACTGACCTTGGAAGAATGGAAGGCTGAGTCAATCATGAGCTGGTGAGGATTGAACTCCTGGCAGTGAGCTGAATTAGTCTGCAATACTGCATTCTAACCAGAGCGCCACCACGACTCAAGATGTTCTAGGGGGCAAATGCAATGGCAGAAAAGGCCTTTCCCCTGAAACAGTTTTCTCTGATTATTATAGATGAGAATCGCAGGATGATGTAGCAACCCAAAGTGTCAAAAAAGTAATCAGTTTCTTAGAAGCCACTTTGTCATCAAATTCTGAAGAGCTGAAGCAGGAGATAATCAATTGTAGACATTTGATAATGATATTGAATATCAAATTTAATGGTTACATGGACCTATCTATGTAATCACTAGGAATCAAGCTCAATTCAAGAAAGTCTTTATCTTCATATTTGAATAAAACAGAAAAGTGGGAGAGTTTCATCCTTGCTCATTTCCTTCTTTTCATACAGCTTCTTAACTCAACATCCATATTTTCTCAGTTATTCTAGCAAAACCAAACTGTTCTTAGAATTGCTATTTTCCCCCAAGATGAATCTGTCACAATATTTTTTCTGATCTTCTGATCAAAATAATCGCAAAACTCTGTGTTCGACTTTACCTTAAATTTCCCACAAGTTTTAAAACTTATCTTCAGTCTTTCTGTTCAGCAGCTGAAAAATAACAGTGGTATAAACATTCTGATCAATCTTCTGTTCTGTATGTGCCGATATTCACAATTTTATATATTTCATGATTCAATCAAACGACATGCACACAGCTTAAAATTTCTTTCTCTGTAACTTTAAGTAGATGTAAGCTTTTCTATCTGTGACTGTCACAATTGAATCATTGTTAATCTTGGGCATATATTTTCTTACAAATATATTTTCTAAAAGTTTCACAAAGTTTCATGCACATTTATTAACGTGGAGAAAACTATTTTTTGTGTGAAACTTTTAAAGAATGCCAAAGCTTGGAAACTAAACATATCAAGCCTGAATAAAACTTCAATGCCTGATCTCCAGGAATCATAAAACAAAAGTTTGATAGTTTGAGCATTTACAAAAGAAACCAGGACAAAATTTTACCTTGTGAGAAAGTTCTCAGATAATAATATAATCTTTTCTTTCAGAGTCTGGGTCTGCAATGTTCTTTCCCATTTGGGAAGTAGGCCTAAAGGTTGTTCTCTAATTCCTCGTTATTCCTTGTCAAGGAATAGTTTGAAAGAAGACTTACCTCAAAACTAAATGTTATAAAATTGAAAATAATCAGAAAGTATATTTGAATATTGATTCCTAGCTGTCTATGACTATTTTAATGTTTTGTACAGGAGATGATGATTTGATCAAGTATCCCAGAAATTGTTTGTAAATTTAGGGTAGACTCTAAATTAGGAGATAATGAATGAACAAATAACTGGACAAACAAATAACTGGTATGAAATAATTTATTTCAGAACTGGCACAAGACATTTTATTCCTGTGAAGCATTAGGCTCCTCACAGTGCCTTACAATGTTGCAAATAATGTCGTGCCACAATTGTCCTATAAAATGCTTTTTGCTCAGCTAGATTAGTACTCTATATTTAATTTCTGATTCCTGCTTGTTGCATTCTATAATCAAGATGCTGATAGTTTTATAAGATTTGATAGTATGATTGGACTGTTTTTAACTGCAGGGTGTCTTATGTCTGAAGGTGGCTTAAATAAACATTGCATAGTTTCCAGGTTTATGTTTCTATACTGTCACATTAGATAAGTCAGTGGATAATATGTATCATTTGTATGTATATCTTCTTCCAGGAATTCGAAAAGATCGCAGAGGTGGCCGAATACTGAAGCACAAACGTCAAAGAGAAGAACAAGATAGCAAAAACATAGGCACAGTAGCGGAGGCAAGGAGCCCAAATCTTTGGCCAAGTCCTCTCATGATCAAACATAGCAAAAAAAACAGTCCAGCCCTCTCCCTCTCTGCAGATCAGATGGTTTCTGCTTTGCTAGAGGCAGAACCTCCTATTGTCTATTCAGAATATGAGCCTAACAGAGCCTTCAACGAAGCTTCAATGATGACATTGTTGACCAACCTTGCTGATCGAGAACTGGTTCATATGATCAACTGGGCCAAAAGAGTTCCAGGTAAGAATACTAGCAAAAGATGTTTGAATAACTATTCATATTGTTCCACATTTCAAAACATACTACAAGATATAGACACATGTTTACACATATTTTATAAATGACATCATTTTCATCAGGTTGAAAATTACTTAAATCATTGTGGATATCCTAACATTAATCTGAAATTAATTCAAATTTAACTTCCACTTCAAAAATCGTTTGGATGCAATTGACTTGTCCACCACTTCAAGGAGATACCTGGATCAAATTTTATCTATTGCAACCAAAGTTTGGTAAATGTGGAACTAAGTTTTACTATGTTCTTTCTGCCTTCCCCCACAAGATGGTATGTAGCAGCATGAGATGTCTGTTTCACATCTTTGCATCAACAATACTAATTAAAATGGGTTATGGTAAAGCAGAATCCTTATTGCAAATCACATGGTAAAGATAAGTATAATTGTTGTGCAATAATAATTAGAAAACTAAGGAACTGCTGACCTCAACAGGCCTCAAGTGTACTTTTTTATTTATTTTATTTATTTTTACATTTATATACCGCCCCATTCCGAAGACTCGGGGCGGTTTACAGCT
>JANHFL010005278.1:41474-53414 GCA_032468155.1 Oxyrhabdium leporinum
TCCAGGGAGTATCAGCTGATCACAGAAGTGTTACTTAATACCCTTTATAATGAAAATGTTTGTAATCTTGTCCTTCTGAAGGGTTAGTTAGTTAGTTAGTTAGTTAGTTAGTTAGTTAGTTAGTTAGTTAGTTAGTTAGTTAGTGAAGGAAGGAAGGAAGGAAGGAAGGAAGGAAGGAAGGAAGGAAGGAAGGAAGGAAGGAAGGAAGGTTTCTTTAAGGTTTTTTCCAATGGAACGTTTCTTTTCTTTTCCAAGAAAGGAGACAGGTTCCTTTCCCAATAATAGGTTCTCTTTAAATGCCTTAATCTAAGAACTTTAGAATATAATTTTCTTTAGTTACAGTCTAAAACAGAATCATCTCATTGTGTTTTTATTCACAAATCAGTAGTCCAACTATATATTTTATTACACTGAAGAGATTTATGCTGGATTTTAAACTAAAAAATGTGTTTGAAATATTTTCTATCATATTAGTTTAATGTTTTTGTAATATTACACTAAAAATAAAATATTACATTTATGAAGACGTAAATAAATTCTTATAATAATATTAATAACAACTGGCATCTAGGCAATCTCTGTTACTTATTTTGCTAAGCATGACAATTATTTACCCACATCTATTGCTTAATTTCAGCAGTCTAATACAGATTGGGAACTCTTGATCCACAGACTGCATGCAATTCTGTAGCCCACCCAAAATATCCCAAGAGGAACAAAATTTGTCAGCAAAATGGCCACATTTTCATGGTGCAATTTTAACTCATTGTTCAGAATATTAGAAGAATGTCATCAAGAGGATTGGAGCGGCTTGCCACCCTAATGAGTCTTGCTCTTATTCCTACTATTTAAAATCTCAGATCGAAGAAGAAACATGAGGCTGAATTGGGAAGAGAAGGTTTGACAAGGTTTTCCTCCTCTGAAGTAATGCCATCTACAGAGACCCCCCTAAAATGAGCCTTCTCAGTGATGGCCTCCTTTCTATGCAACAGCTTACTTCCAGATATCCACTCCACCTTCATTTTATCGAACTGCAAAGACTATTAAAGAAAACATGTGGAGAAGTGAAGGTTTAGACTACTTTTATGGATGTTACTGTTATAGTGTGCTGATTGGGAATGTTTTGTGGAACTACATTTTTTAAACCCTCTGTCATGGTTTGTTTTCCCAACTGCTCAGAGCCTGTGGAAATTAAGCAATATAGAAGCCTCAGCAAGCAAATATATACAGTAAATCTCCTATCAACACTGATAAAAACAGTGACTGCTATCTATGGAAGCCTAACAAGTGTGAGACATGTCAGTACGACCTGCACCCATTGGAATGCCAAGTTCAGCAAATTTTTTGTACAAATCAAAAGGAAAAACTGTTTTAGTCTATATTATTTACTAAAACATTTTCCTATTTTGTCTCCTTAAGAGGGCCAAGGTTCTTGGGGGGAAATGCTGCTGACAAGGCATTAAGTAGTAGTATTGCAGTAAGCCCTAATCCATAAAATCCAATATAAAATCCATCATTGTTGTTTGTGAACCACCCAGAGTCATGTATGTGATGGTATAGAAATTTGATAAATAATCTGTAACTTTATCTCCAGAGTTTATTTATAAGTAACATCTTAGGTGAGGCTATTTCTGCCCCTATTGTGTATTAATATATCAGTGATTTCAGTATATTACTCTTCCTTTTACACCCTGAATTCCCTTCATCATACCTGATTGGAAGGTAATCTCACTGAACATCATCCAGGTATCAGCAAAGTAGAACTGGCATTTGATGGCATTAGCCATCCGATGGAAAAGGGGTACTGTAACAAAGCGAGCACTGGGATTGACATCATCTAGTACCAGTAACGAGGAGACGGTGTTTGGTTCCCATTCATTTGCATCAGAGCGGAAGTAACACTGCACCTCCTTGAAAATCTTTACTCCTTTGGCAAACATATTGTTGCAGTGAACCTGTGTAATAGAGATAGATGTTCTATAAACTGGTCACGTTTATTTACCTCTGAAACCATGATGTGTCCCAACTATTTCCATTTTTTTTTACATGTGCTGGAATACTACAGTATGTCCCACTTTCAAGTTGAGAGTCAGCCCGTCTGTGAAATAGCAAGTTAGGAAAGCAAATTTATGTAACTCAAGGGTTTCAATTCATCTCTATTCCAGATTGGTATTCATGCTTATGTGAACACACTAATATGCCAATAATTCATGGGATATTCTGAATTCACAAGAATGTTGCCAGGGTGAGCAAATTCATAATTTTCTGTTTTCATTTGTTTTTATTTCTTTTAATTGCACATAAACAAAACTCACTATACAGAGAAAAGATAGGTACCATTTTTGGATAGAGAAGATCCCTCAACTCTCCATGCACTCTAAATAGTATTTAGTTTGCAACCTGAAAGGAATTCTGAATCAAGTTTCAATTTTGACAACTAACCTTCATGGTGGTGAAATTTCTGATTCGGTCAAATTCAAAGGTGATTTCCACATGTCCATTTGTGGTGCTCTCATTGCTCCAACCAACATAGTCATAACCAGGCCATACATGATATTCGTGGCTCTGGCTGAAATCATCCAAGCCAGAAACCCCATCTGTTAGCTGTCCTAATCCTTCTGTCATGCTGATGGCAGAGATATAAGAAGGAAAAAAAAGAAGACAGGATTAGCATTTCCTAACTGAATTTCAACAAAATCAGTTTGTCTAAAACTGGCAGCAAAAGGGGATTTTTCCAACCACAATTAAAACGGGATGGAGTGGTAGGCTGATTTAGCAAAAGTTGAAACATGGAATCCTTAGTGGAAAGTCCATTTGGACAAAGACAGAGGGAGCCAATTCCCCGGTCAAACAGCACTTCTTTGTCTGCATTAAACTTAGTAAATTTTGATTTCAACTGCAGCTACTCACAAGTCTTCACATGACAAAGTTGCTACAAACATTTTTTGGAAATTCAAACATCTGTCAATATTTAGCTTTAAGTATGCTAACAAGAAATAATAAACATGTATTCAGCTACGAAGGATTAGACTCAGTGTCTTAAAATATCTTAACAATTAATTACATTATTAATTTGGGAAAAAGTCCCATATGAATAAGATAAAGCAGGGATTTATGAAATGAAAAACGAGAATCAATGCTAGGCACACTCATTGAACTGTGCCTGGACATTTATTATTTTTGTTATTATTTTATTCAGTTTGTGTCCCAACTTTTTATTCAAGCAAGTAGCCAGATGATTAACCACTTAAAAAAATTAAAATTCCAACATGCTAAAGCAAAATTAGTGCTAAAACTAATTAACATGGAAATTAACTGGCATGGGACAGTAGATCCCCTCAACTTAGCAAGTGGTAAGCCATTTGGGGCTTTAAAAGCTAGAAGTAACCAATGCAAACCTTTTCGTACAAATATCATATGATCCTTGAACTGGTAAGCAGACTAACGAGTAATCCTTTGTAAACACTACTGCAGTAGATGAAAAGAATATGGTGATACAGAAGGAGAGGTGGTTGCTTAATCCTTATAATTGATTTTGATACTAAAAGATTTCCAAGGCCTATTCAAAAAAGTATAAATTTTGGATGCAGAAGAACTCAGGATCAATTCTTGCCATGCGTAAGTACAATTGCAGGGAAAGAAAGAGCTACCTGAAATTCTGGAAGTATTGCTCATTTTACACTTGTTTTCCACTAGGTCAATTTTCAATTGCACTACTGGCCAGTATATTAGCATATTCCTCAGTGAGGAAACTAGACTTGTTTCTTTTTGAAATGAACCAGGAGAAAGACTATGGTTTACTCTATGCAATTTGTTTAATCCTGGGAAAACCAGCTGTTATAGTTCATTAAAAGACCTATTTCTTGCCTCTGGGTTACTTTAGTGATAAGATCTTTGTATTCCAGATACAAGAGACAATTATTTTATTCAAAGGAAGATGGGAAATTCAAATAACAATGCCAAGAGAAAAGCAATGAAGTTAAGAAGAATAACAACAAAAAGCCAAAGAAGCATCAAAAGAGGAGTTCTGGTCAGCAAACTCTAACCCTATATACTATTGCTCATATAAGATGCACATTTGGAAATAATGATGGTTGCACTGAACACAAGATCTCTCCCTAATCATCAAAATTATATGAAGGTGCCAGAGAGCCAAAATCTTCTGCAAAATACTGTAGTTACACTTTATATTTTACTTCTATTGTTCTCATTTGAACACTGGACAATTTTGCTTAAGCATTAATAAGGTCTAAAAAGTTTTCCCTCTCCGTCATTGGACATATGAACAGAGAACTCACCTGTAGCCATCATAGATTGAATCATTCAAGTAAATCATGTTGCCATCAGGTAGAACTAATTGTTGCCCTGCTGGAGTGTTATATGAAACCAACCCATCTGTAAAGGAATAGAAGTAGAGTTACTTTTGTTGCTTCTTTTTTCCAATTAACACATTTACTTCTTTAGATGCATAGAATGACTAGACTGATGTACGTTTAAATTGGGGGGGGGGGGGGAAGGAAGGTAAAATAGAATGGTTACGAAATGTAGGTGAGATGAGAGACAGATTACAAGTACCTTATCAATTAATGTGTAATGCGTTAAATACCTAATGTATTTATTGAGACCTTCTTCAGTTGCCTGAAACATTTTTAATTTCATTACAATTAGAAATTGTAATTACAATATTAAAAACTAATAAAATTCTTCAAAAATATCATTCAATATATCCAGTTGAAATATTTGCTTCATTTTGTAATTGTAAGTGAAGTGTTCTTCTCCTTTAATTGTAATCTTTAGTTCCCTCTAGTGTCCAATTTTAAAAATCTTATCATATTGAGTTTTCCTATGGAAAGGATTCTTTATAATTAATTCCAAAATCTTATTTCAAATTTATCTGGACCTTCTTTCTTTTTGCATAATTTAATAAATTCAGCCTCTGCACAGAGATAATACATTTGTTTTCTGCCTTTTAAATTGTTTCTATTTCACATACTTCTTTAGCATTGAAAAAGCTTTTGGGATGAGAAGCAAAATGTTTTCAAAGAAAAAACCAAAGAAGTCCAACTGCCTTTTGGAAAAGCACCATTGGGACTAATATAAACTAATTAGGATTTGGGCACTAGCAAAATAGAGTGTCAACCAATCACTGCAATGATGATCCAACATTAATATAGACTAGATATTGCTACAGTGATAGTGTGATGTTATAATGTTCTAGCACAAAATCTTCAATTTGTATTTTTCCTGTACCACTCCAATTGCACGACACTTAATAGCAGTGGGTGGGGGGGAAGGAAATCTCTCCCAAGAACCTAGTGTCAGTCAATACTCTGTTATCAATGATTAAGAGACACATCAAATAAAAAACAGAAATCAGACTATATTTCCTAGAAAATATAAGTCTAATTTCATTCCACAGCTCCAACATGCATTATGTTACTAGAATATCCAGGGGTGGCAATGAGATCTACTCCAACATCACACACACACAAACACACCCAAAAATCCAAAAACCCTCTAGCTGGTTTTGCCTGGGCAAATCAAGACTATCTGTAAAAATCAGCTTCTATTTAAACTTATAGAACAATATATTCTTATGCTTATATCTGGATAGAAAGGTTGCATTTTCATTCCACACAGTCAGAGAGTAGGCTTGATTTTCCAGATCAGTTTTTCTCAACCTCAGCAATTTTAAGATGTGTGGACTTCAGTTGAGAGGTAACATCCACACACCTTAAAGTTTGCTGAGGTAGAGAAACACTAGACAATTGGAGGCACATCTCCACAGACATCAATCTTTTGCATCTTTTATCCTATTGGCAATTTGAGCCTTAGGACTTCTCCTTTATCCATCTGGTGTTCCCTGACTGAAATATTCTTTCAGCATGAATCCTCTTCAAAAGTTGTTGTACTTACCCAACCAAACACAACCGTACAGCTCGACTCTGAGACATACATTTGTAGAGTGATCAGTCACAGGGATGAAGCGAATGAATTGCCCAATAATAGGTGGCTCCAGGTCCTTGAGGACAATATCATATGGATTAGTGTTTCCTTCAAGTACCTGAGGAGAAGAAAAGGAAATGAAAGGCAGAGGAGAAGGTTATTGGCCAGCGGGCAGGATCAGAAGGAATTTAGTCATGCTAACTTATCAAGTGTCATCTAAATATGTATGAAGATAATGTAGCATATTTCCATTTGGTTCCGTTCAGGGCATTTCCACATGAGCAGCTGGTACCAGTCTGGACCCACAATATTGCAATATTGGCGTTTTAAAGAAATTGAATAATTTTTGTTTTATTTTGCCACAATTTATTTGAAACCAGAGCAAAGCATTTTTTAAGTTACATTGTGACTTTGCTGTGTCAGTTCTACCAGAGCTCATAAAAACTGAGACAGCCAATACATCTTCGTCCACCCATTCAGAAGGTACATAAACATTAACAGCAGCAAAAGCCTAGAGAGAAGTCTGGAAAGGGAGATGGAAAATTAAACCCTAACTAACCTTTGCTCACTATTTTGACCAGTAGTTGTAGAACTCCTCTATCATCTTGCCAAACCTCCATGATATACACTGCAGTTGCCCCTTAGTGTCCCCATATAATATAGTGACTCTGATTTTTATATATTAATATAGATTAAGTGTGTGTGTGTGTGTGTATAAGAATATATATAGCTGGATTATGTGCCAGCAAATTGGTGTTGACTCAGTGACCACATAGACTGACCTCCTCCAAAACAATATGTCATCAAACCTGGCTCTTCAGATCCTTCCTACAGTGCATCCCTAGCTGCTGTAGCTGAGATCACCAGTCTTGTGGCTGGTAGTCATTTTTCTTTCTCTCCCAAGATTATGGCCCTCTCAAGGGAGCCAGGTTTTTGCATAAGATATCCAAAATATAGACGAGTTACTGCGACTTTTTCACAAGCATAGATTAAATAAATATTTTCTTAGCATTACATATGAATTGGATCACTTTCCAGTTTGGGGAATTTTTATCAGCTTTATCAGAATGTTGACAATCCATTATAACTTGGTCTTTCCATGCTGAAAGACCAGATTGTACATTCGGAGATCCATGATTAATCTGAATATTTTTTTTAACTACAGGTACAAGGAGATTGCTCGATTAATAAAATCCACATCCCACATTTTTTTTAACTCCAGTGCTCTGCAAGAACTTGGTGCCCATGAGATACTTAGACCTCATCTCCCATTGTTCATAGTGATCACATTTGATGAGAGTTGAAATCTAAAGTATCTAGAGAATACTAGATTATCTGCTTCTATCCTGCACCATTTTCTTAAAGCTAATATACTGCCCATTTGATAGTGTTCTTCTCTATAATTCTTTAATTATGAAGGAAACAGAAGCTAAAAAGTAATTTGGATCAAAGAAATTATGGTGAACATCCTGCATCTTTTCTATTAAGATTTCATGGGCAGGGATTCTGTTAAAACATATAGTCAAATAATTTCTGTGGTATGAAGTGGAATGGTTGAGTTATAGGTTTTCTACCACGGTGAAAATTAGGCTGTTTTCATTTTGCAGATCTACAATTCCCACTGATAGAATAGTGTTGCGTGTGAATAAAACAAACTACTAACCACAAAAAGAAACAGGCAATATAAGTGAACACAAACATATTATATGAATTGACATTTGGATCCAACCAGGCTCCCTTTCTACTTTGAAGTGGGGATGGCAGAAATGTCTGCAAGTGGTGTGTGTGTGTGTGTGAAAGAGAGAGAGAGAAGTCAAGATGGTGCCCTGCCTTTTTACCTGTGCAAACAGGACAGAACTTTGATCACCTGGTTGTGGTCACCATCTGTTAGCCCTTTGAGACAGACCAGTCTAGGCAATTAAAGTTATGCATGCTAATCCTACTTTTGTTATAACGTTATTGTAACAGAATCTCGCAAGTCTAAATGTACTTTCTCCCTCCCTCTGTTTATCTTGGTGAAAATTAGGAAAGGTCTTCTCTGAGATGCTCTGTCAGTTTACATTTCTGCTCTGGACTCAGATTTCTTTTATCTGAGTCTAGGGCAGAAAAAAGTGGACCTTGTCTTGATTGCTGTTCTTCCTCCTATACCTCAAGGTTATTCCTTCTGCCCATGATACCATCTTGACTTTTTAAATCCCCTCTAAAGACATTTCCTCCTCAGTGATGAAAGTTCAACATAAGATCAAAGTTGTCACTTCTTTAATCCAAGTATTAAAGACATCAGTTGTGCCATGAATGTCATGGCTCCGAGCAATTAACCCAATCGAATCAGGACTCGGAAGCTCCATTCAGGTTTGAAAGACCTTTTATTGAGTACATCATATCAGCACTTAGAAAGTTGAAGCTAGTTCTGGGTAATTCCCACGCTTCAGAGTAATAAAAGGAATAGAAACTTCTCACCCTCCTCAGGTGTCCTGGGTCACATTAACAAATCAGTCCAGCAGTAGCTCCCCCTCAGTCTCAGCAGATGTTCATTGCCTTGACCTTGGTTCACATGCTGTTTCTGGTGGATGTTTTGTCTAATTGACTCAGGTACCGCATTCCAGTCCTCTCTTACTTCCCCCCTCCCCCCAAAGAATGGCAACTAAGAAACAAAGTGAAACTAAATATGGCTTCGGCCGAAGTCATTTCGAAGTTGACAATGAACAATTGGCATAAATTTTGGACACACTAGTTAAGCACCACCATATATTCTTTAAGCCTGTCCTTTATAGGCTAACTCAGACAGCTGCTCACAGATACTTTCAGTTAATAATGATCACAGATCAGTCCAGAGTTTTTATTGTAGAACTCACAGTGGAAATCATGGACATTGTGCATTGAAAAACAGAATGTTTAAACATTTCATCCAAGTTCATCAATTGTTAATATTTCTTGAAAGTCACAGCCATGTTTAACAAAAATGATTTGATACCAGCTAGTATACATTTTATGCTGGCAGTAGCTCTGCCTTCTTTAGAGACAGTCTTCAGAATCGGATAGGTTGCCTCCCGTTTAGAGACAGAAAATAAATAAATGAAACCTAAAAACAATTCAGTCTTTAAATACAAACCAGATGTTTTATGCTTAACAATGGACAGTAACAGTAACATCACAATCCCCTCCTCTTCCTTTCTTACCTGCCTTCCATGCCTGTTTTGCCAAGAAATCCACCGGGTGCCATCCCGGCTGTAATTAATTTTGTACATTGGAGCAAATTCATTGCCATGGCCTCCTGCATGCCGGCCTTGTGTCCCTACTAAGGTGATAAAATGCAGCTCATGTAAATCAACCTCCAGGAACTCCTTGAGATCGTCAGGTTCCACAGGGACTTCAGGGCACCATGCACCATCACCATCTTCTGAACCTAGCCTAAGGAAAAGCAGACGGAAAAAAATTTCTGTTGTCCGTCATCCCAAAGCTATACCTTTATCTTTCAAGCCTCTATGCATTACCAATTATGTTGTTTGATGTTCATGTCCAGCATCTATAGGAATGTGTGTAAAGAGGACTAAGTCATCCCAAAACCACAAATACTCTTTTTATAGCTCAGAAAACAAAACTCCTTCATTCATAATGACGCTGATAATCAAGGGCTACATTTTTATTTACAATATTCAAAAATTTAAGGCAAAAGATAACTTGTATTTTTT
Organism: Oxyrhabdium leporinum; assembly: GCA_032468155.1. Classification (NCBI taxonomy): domain Eukaryota; kingdom Metazoa; phylum Chordata; class Lepidosauria; order Squamata; family Cyclocoridae; genus Oxyrhabdium; species Oxyrhabdium leporinum. Next base: position 51,113 of record JANHFL010005278.1, read on the forward strand.
TAAAAAATCTATATATTTGTTGAGAGGGCTAAGCCATGGATAACAATAGTCATCGGCCCAGCCATGCTAATTTCTTATCATAACCCTAAACCAGGGGGTGGGCTTCAAAAACCTCAGCAACAGGTTCGCTGCCCGGTTGCTGGATGGATATGGTCATGGCAGACATGGCCTAGTCGACCTCCTGCACCATGGTGAGGGGGGCATTTTCGCCCTCCCTGAGGTCCAGAGGTTTTCCTGGAGCCTCTGGGAGTGCGAATACGGCCTCCCCCCCGGGCTCCAGACACTCTAGGGATGCTGGAAATGACTCGTTTCCAGTCTCCCCGAACTTCTGGGAGGACCGATTTTCACCCTCCCCAGAGTTCAGAGGCTTTCCTGGAGCCTCTGGTAGTGCAAAAACGGCCTTCCCCCAGGCTCCGGACGCTCTAGGGAATCCCGTTCTTCTCCCTCCCCGAGCCTCCATGCGTGCCCTGCACTTACCTGCATCCACAATAGGCCATGTGGAGACTCCTGGGGGGGGGAAGGAGGGGGGCAGAGTGGGAAGGGCCAGCCAGGAGTGGGATTTGGGGGTTCAGTGATCCCTGCAGAATCTTCACTAAGGGTCTGCCCGAACCCCCGCGAACACCCAGCAGCCCACCCCTGCCCTAAACCTAACTACTTCTCTGGATACTATATTGTAAAAGTTCTGAATTAACTAGAGACATTTATAGCCGCAGGCAATCTGGTACATCAGTCTAGCTGGCTAAGACACCCAGGTTCCTATTATTCTTACCTTCCATATTTGGCTGCTGTGGATTCTGACCATTGGCTTGAAGCAGAAATGTCTTCATCAGGGATGTGCCCACCAGACATACCTAGGGGGTAGCGACAGATAGCTGCAGAAAAAGAGATAGGAAGAGGATAGGAAGATATAGCATTCACTTATAAATGGATGGTGAGAATTTAAATCTCTCTGGCAGACCCTCTCTTGTTCTTCCAGAAAGCTCCCAATAAAAAGTACTTTTGATAGGCTGTTACCAGTTAGGCCAGTCTTCTAAACTTGGTATAACTTGGGGGGGGGGGAGTTGGCCCCTTTACCCAGAACAGCTCTGTTCAGCTCACCTTTCAGTAAATAGAAAGGAAAAGATTTGGGGATCTTACTGCCCCAAATGCAAAATTTAGTAACACATGTTGAGCCAATTTTGAATAGAAAACATAGCAATTGTAAAAGCACAGCCAAGTTGGTATAAGGTGGCAAAACTCAGGAGACAGCATCTTTTCTGATTAACACATTTTATTTAAAGGCATGTGCTTTTGTAAGTTGGAGCTCACCATCAGATATATAAAGTGACTAAACTGATATAGTATTTAAATTGGGATTGTGGGAAAGGGAAGGGAAGATAGGTTGATTAAGCAAATTATATGTGAGACACATTGCAAGTACCTTTTCAAGTAACAATTGTAATGTGTTACCAACACACTGTGTTTTCTGAGATGACCTAAAACCTTTTGATGTATGTGAATTCATCAATTTCTTGCTTAGTGGTGGTTTTAAAGTTGTGCGATCTTCAACATAGGAAAGTTTTAATAAGAAATTGCCTTATAAAATTAGTCACACCATATTTTAGCTATATAAAGGAATCATAAAGAAAACAATAGGAAGCAACAATTATATTCACAATTCAAAATTGGAAATAAAATGAATACAATCAGTATAGTTAACCTAGTTATTTGTGGCCTCCTTTTTGGATTTTAGCATGTATCTTTTGCGGAGGGGTAGATAGTCGGAAAGGGATATTTTGGCCTTTGTATTTGGATGTTCATAGATATGACATCTTGTTCTTTCTTCTACTGTTCTGAACACATAATTGGTTTTATAGAATGCAGGGGAAAAGTGGAAGCCAGCCTCTTAGAGGAGACTAACTGTAGTTTTGCTCTATTGAGAAGAATGCTCTATCAATGTTGATTTGGTTCTAGCCAGCAAATCAGAAAATATCTAGGAGCTACGTCCATCTTCCTAACAATATTGGATGGATTACAAAGATCCAATCTGGTTTTCACTCATTCTGTCTTTGTATAATGAGATTACACAGGAGGGGCTCTTTTCTGAAACAAAAATTGGACTCCTGCTGGTCAGTCTTCTCAACATGTAGTTATGCCAAATCCAGGATTTGCTCATATTTACTCAGAAATGACTTTTTAAAGAAATGTTTGTTTTTTATAGTAAGTCAAAAAGTTCGTAACAAATAGTTTTCTTTTTCTTTCTTTCTTTCTTTCTTTCTTTCTTTCTTTCTTTCTTTCTTTCTTTCTTTCTTTCTTTCTTTCT
>JANHFL010005279.1:9728-25651 GCA_032468155.1 Oxyrhabdium leporinum
AGTATTGCTTATAAGCTGTAAACCGCCCCGAGTCTTCGGAATGGGGCGGTATATAAATGTAAAAAAATAAATAAATACTGATTTCAACAGAGTTCTGTTTCTAGACAACTGAGGATAGAGCTTGGGGTATCTGATTTTTAATCATCTCTCCCTCATGGGATGTGACTGGGTCTTACATAAGGGGAGCAGTAGGCAGGTTGGTATGTTTATAGCAGTGCCAGAAAAGTGCTTCACTCAACAGGTCAGTAAAGCTGTTTTGCTATTTATGTAAGCTATTATTTTGTGGAATACTTAATTATCTTTTTCCAGTACTTTCTAGGCTACACCAAAATTATCTTTGTAAACTTCATTCCAAAATTACTAAACTATATAACTTTTATAAATAAGCTTAAGCATTTCTGTATGAGATGCTATTATCTCATCAAGAAAACATGCCCCTTAATCAGTGTTAGAGAAAGATAGAGATGAGTCTGAGACAGAGATAGGAATAAAGACAGATAGAGATATTGACAATATACTTATACACTGCATAGAACATTCTCTGTTAAGATAAGGCAATCCCAGTTGTATATGTTGTTCTCTAATAAAGACCATTTTGTAACACAGAACAAATGTAGTAAATATATGTGAGTGTGTTGGATGGATGGATGGATGGACGGACAGACAGACAGATTTGAAATCTAAAATCATTAAGGGGATATAAATTAAGTTTTAAAATAAATGCATGCAATAAAATACAGATTTCTCTCTATCAGTGTCTGGCAAATCCAAACTTTAAAGGTATTTGGATACAGAAATGTCAATCTTCTAAAGTACTGGACAGAATCCAGACTTTCATTCCTTGGATTCTCCCACTTTGTTCAGATGCAAGTGCTAGGGGTAAAATCTGCAGGGACTGAGAAATGGATTTTGGCATAATCCCTCCTCCTAGATATGTTTGTTTCTACTCAGTACAATGATCTAATGTCTCAGTGCATTGTCAAGAAATTGTAATAGAAGTGGTTCATGAACAATGTTTTTGCAACTATATTAATCATTAAAAATTTCAGATAACAGAATAAAGTTAAAATATCTAATTTCTTAAAGAAATCATCACTTGAAGGAGAAAGATTTGGTTCCATTCAATGTAGACATTTCTGCACATTTAAAAGCTGACCTTTTCCCAGAACTGGCCACTTGTCACTTTAGGGATAAACTCTAATAATCCATGAAATAACACTTTAAAAAGTTATGTATCATTCAAAGGGCATCATCTCTGATATACCTTCAAAAGGTTTCAAATGTCTTGGTTTCATTGTGATGTGCACTTTAGCACAAATATTTGAAGCATTAGGAATAAATGATGTCAAGTGAACTGAGAAGCCTTCTCAGTTGAAGAAGCATTAAAAGATAATTAACAGGACATTAAATAAATCCCACAGGTAACAACTCTGATCACCTTTTGGATGCATCCAATCTAGGAAATACTATGCACCATAAAAAACAAGTTTGGCTTCATATGATCCTAACCACACATCATGGTTTTAGATTCAATAAATTACTCGTTAATATATCTGTGTTAGCATGAGAGGCCATGCTTCTACTTAATACCATCTGAAGATGGAAAACTCTATTTTCTGATTTTGAAATCCACCACTACAGATTTATATTTCATATCTACACTTTCGAAATGAGACATAGGAATAAAAATGTATAACAAAAACAGAAATTTAAATAAATATGCCATAAATATTCATTTGGGCTGGTGGGATTAAAATTATACACAGACACAGCATCGGTTCACCTCTTTTAAAAGAATTATGTTGTTTTTGTCTTTTAACGATGCCATGTTAAAAAAGGAACTGTAAACATATCTATAAATGAAGTTGTATTTGTGTACTTTCTCTTCCTCTCAAATACAATTCTATACAAACAAAAATGCAATAATTCCATTTTACCAAATACTTCCTGAATTAATTTGCAGATTATTTTGAGAGATTTTAGCTTAAAAATAAACCCCTACACATACACTTTCCTTAACTTGAGTGACCTCAAGAAGTGAAACAGCTTTGGACTTGGTTGGTATTTGGAGTGAGAGATTCCCAGGGAATACCAGAACTATTGAAAAGCCTGGGGAATTAAAAAAAGAAAAGAAAAAGAAAGCTATCTCTATTATATTGAAGAATATAATTGAAAACTTATTGCATACTGGACACATCCATGAAATTATCAGGAGTTAAGCTTGTGAAAATGACTTTCCTTTCTAATGTGGAGTAAATTGCAGATGACCTGAGAAGAAACCCTATTTAATTAATTTAATTAATTTTCAGTGAATTTAAATCAAATTTAGTTTATCCACCCATGTCTTTTTCTTAATTGAAGTGGTAGCATATAGAGAATAGAGTATCAGTGAAAAGAAATGGAGGAAAGGATCTTAAAGAAACCTAGGCCTCTGCAGAGATATTTCATTTGTCGTCCCAACATTATTTTATCTCAATAATTGAAATCTGATGTTACCCATTACCAACCTAATCTCACCATGTGGCCAGCTCTTTTTGACTTCAAAGGCAATGGTGCTGCAAGGAAAATAGCAAGATGTCCATTCAGTTCTTCTACATTATTCAAAACCTCTCAAGAATTTAGTGTTTTATGGATAAGCTACAGCCAGGATTCCCTCAGTGGGAGCATCTGAGATAAAAAGGATTTAGTACCATTTTAGTCTATTCTTACAACATCAATGTGTTTAATTGTGGGGAGATTTACTGCAACAGGATACTTTAGAAAATATTAATATTTTGTGACAAATGTTGCAGGGAAAAAACCCACAATGCTTAATGTTAAATAAAGGAATAAAGATTAACATCCTGTTGGTTAAATATTATTCTAGTTAATAAATTGAAGATATGACAATTGCTATATTTTTTTAAGCACAAGTCAGTAAATTAGGTTCTAGACTATACTTGACATATATATGTAATGAAGTCCTTCTAGATATTTTAGTACAAGCAACAACCAACTGACTTTCATCTTAGTACATTATGTACATATAAATTACCTTTTCACCTCTGTATGGTCAAAAGTATTGTCTTCAAGTTATTTTCATCTTTGGTTTCCCTACTCCGGATCACCTATAATTCCTAAACCTTGTTTGGACCCAATGTAATTCCTGAAAGGTTAGATGCTAGCAAATAGATAATGCTCTAATGACTCTCCGGACATCTGGTTCCCAGATGTTTTAGCCTTATATGAATCCCATTGATTGTCTACAGGAAATCAAATCATATGTAGTCTTAAATAACAACAACAACAACATAGTTGGAAGGGACCTTGGAGTCTTCTAATCCAACCCCCTGCTCAGGTAGAAAACTCTATATATGATGTATTAAATTTCATTGTTAATACCAGCATCTAAAGTTTTGTACTCACAAAACTCACATTATTGTTGAGTTTTACACTTTACTCCTGTAGGTCTGTCCTATTATTTTTTTTATTCCTTATTTGTATGATGTTCATTAGATTGTAAGTACTAATAATGGGAAATTGAGGATGACTGGATAACAAGGACAAATAATACATAGCTAGATGGCAGATTTGAGGAAACAGTTAAGTTAGAGTCATTTACTAAATATACTAACTTAAAAATGGATGTATTTTGGAACATGTTTTGGGTACAGAAATGAATGTGTTCAGCTCAAATTCAGTTTAGCAGATGTAAAGTGTAAATGAACAATGCATAACTGTACAAATGGAACTACTTTATATTCTGTAACTTGAATTCTTTGACATCTGTACAAATTGATTTTCAGTCTGTTTTTTTATGAGCGAATGATTATTATATTAATATTTTTTTCCTTTGAACATAGTGATAAATTGATTTTGCATAAATGGCTTTTGTACATATAAAAGGAAAACTTCAGATGTTTAGCAAGTCAATATTAGGGGCACTATTTCCATGTCATTCCTTGACTACTTTCCAAGTGACTGGACACTTATATTTGTTCAGGAAGCTGTTAATTTTCTTGCTCCTTGTTAGAATCCAGGACTATATTGGGGATTTTGTCCAGCACTACTGAAAACTATAATTTGGGGATGTAGCAGTGTGTAAATTCTGATATTGTCAAATTACTCACTCCTCAGATTAGTGTGTCTATCACACAGTTAATATATTCAATAAATCATCCAAGTAATGACAAAAAAAGGTTGAGTCATTTTATGAAGGAAAGCAATTAGAAATGTGTTTATGATCAGCTGGAACTTTTCTCCAACAATCTGAAATAGAAAATGATAATGAAAACTAAACAAAGAAATTATGTGCCTTGTACCAGATGGTTTATTGGTTTCTTATTTATTTTGGAATAGTACATTACATAATATTCCCATTAAATTATTTCTAGGTATGGTAGAAAAGTATTTGAGATTATTTTATAATTTTCATCTCATCCTTAGCACTAGCACTAGCAATAGCACTTAGATTTATATACCTCTTTACAGTGCTTTACAGCCCTCTCTAAGTGGTTTACAGAGTCTGCATATTTCCCCCAACAATCTGGGTCCTCATTTTCCCACCTCGGAAGGATGGAAAGCTGAGTCAACCTTGAGCCTGGTGCGATTTGAATTGCCAAATTGCAGGCAGCCGGCAGGCAGCAGTCATAGCCTGAAGTACTGCACTCTAACCACTGCGCCACCACAGCTCATCCTTCCTTTCCATATAGAGTAGTATTGTGTTTAAACATAGAGAACTGTTGAGAGAGCTAGTGAATAAATAGGCTTTGTGGTATCCAAAGCAGAATCCCATCCCATCCCATCCCATGCTTTATAGAACAAAACTGTGACTCATCTCATCCTTTCCCTTCCCTTCCCTTCCCTTCCCTTCCCTTCCCATCCCATCCCATCCCATCCCATCCCATCCCATCCCATCGCTTCTCATCCCTTCTCATCCCTTCTCATCCCATCCCATCTCATCCCATCTCATCTTATCAACTTATCTTAAATCAGCTTCAAAGGTCTTCCAGTAAAACAATGATTAAGAGGAGATGGTGACTAAAGGGGTAAGATTCCACCAGAAATTGACAATGTGATGGATGGATCAAAAGGCCAGACCTTAAATCGTACAGTGCAGTAGATAAAATTATATTGCTTTCATTTTTGAAAACCATGTGGCTTAAGTTCTTGCACATTTGCTGTGGCTTAAAAATGGTAGCTCAGAAAAGAAATTTGGTCTTTTAAAATTCATGCAAAACAATATAAATAAGCAACATTTATTGTTCAGACCTGTAAATCATCGCCCAAAAAGTCCTAAAAGATTTCACATGAAATTTCCTAATTTCACACCAATTCTACTTTAGATAACTTTCTTAACCTTTTTTTTTGAGGTGCTAAATATATGGCTAACTCAACTTTTAAATGAAGAATTAATATCAATACTTCCCAAAAGAATGTAGTAAAAAAGAAAAATGAAAGATTTTCATATTATACTGGGATGAGACTGTCACTTTGGGGAGGGGGAGGTAGGGCTATGTAGTAGGCAAGTGATCAGGTAATTGGCTGCACAAAATCAGACTTCATTTTCAGATTGATTCTCTGGTATTTATATGTTTCTAAGAAACATGGAACATAGAAAACAGAAATCTACTACTTTATAGAGCTGAAATTTGAAACCTGATCTGAGATATTTTTTTAGTTCACTAATTATTTCTCTAATTCAATTCAGCTGGTCAATATTTTTTTTAAAGTTTACTGCTTAAGTAAAATTTACTTTCTAAATTGACAATTTAAAGCAATACATAGAATGCACTAGATAATTTATGGAGAAATTAATTTATTCACCATTAGCCCAGGATTTTTTTAAAAAAATGAAAGATCAGCTATCATGCTAATGAATATCAAATTGTTTGATGAACACAGGTAGGTTTTGAAAAACAAATATGTGGCTTACAGGTTAACCTCCTTTCTACTTGGAAAATTACTTTCCAGTTCTTAACAATTTTCAAGTCAATTTAATAATGTATTAATCAATGTTGTCAATTAAACTGAAATGCCTAAAAGCTCAGCAGAGCTGCCTAATGACAGTAAATCATAATATCGCTCAAGCCTTACAGTTCCTTTTAATTAACCAATAGATATATTGATTTCAAATACTTATATCCACTACCACTATTTCAAGTGTTTTGTTTTTCTGTTACAATTTGAATAATTAAAATTAACAGGAAATCAAATAAGTAGAGATAGTCCTTGATTTATGATCACAATTGAGCCCAAAATTTCTGTTGCTAAGTGAGACATTTGTTAAGTGAGTTTTTCCCCCATTTTACAATCTTTGTTGTCACAATTGTTAACTGAATCACTGCAGTTGTTAAGTTAATAACACAATTGTTAAATGAATCTGGCTTCACCATTAACTTGCTTGTTAGAAGAGAGCAGAGATACTGCAACCATTATAAATATGGGTTAGTTGCCAAGCATTTGAATTTTGATCACTTGAGCAAGGGGATGCTGCAACAGTCGTAAATGTAAAAAATAGTCTTAAATCACTTTTTTTCAAGGCTGTTGCAATTTCAAATGGTCACTAAACAAACTGTTGAAAGTGAAAGACTTGCATATTTCGAGTGATATCACTTTTTTTTTAAATAGCAAGTTATGCCCTTTCTTTATTTTTAATCTCAAATCCCGGAAAAGAAATTCAATATTAATCAGCAATCATATTTTCAACATCAAACCTACTGACAACAAGAACCACAAATTTTTGCTGAGCGGTGTCAGATCTTTGGAAATAACTTTTATCTACCTGCATTTCATAAAAAGGAAAATAAAATAAAATTCCTACTTCTATTTCATGTGGTGTGAATTCAGAAAACACTAAATATAAGCGTTGCAAAGCCATTAAGCGGTTTTTTAAATCTAAAATATATTCTATGGCAGCTGACTTAAGAATAGATAATAGTGACCCAAATTAGAATTATTTCTGAGCAGAACTATACAAGTTTCATTTAAGCTTCTGTTTCATCATTTTTATGAATGACATATAACTAATCAACTAAATATGTCAAATAAGTCATTAATGCTTATTAAATTTATTTCTCTTGCATATATTTTTTTCTGGATTCTCCTCTTTTCTTTAGAAGAAACTCCACCACAGATGGAAAAGCGTCATTTTATTGGTGAGATGAGTGGCATATAAATTTAATAAATAAAATAAACAAATAGAAACACCCCTGCACCCAACAACTCTATTTATGATTAAATAACGAGATGAACACCCTTTGAATGGTGTGGGAGTAGGAATGGATTTTAGGAACAGAGAGCACTACTCAGGTGACCCTGAGGACACAGATAAACCTCCAAGTGCTTCAATGATCCTCTAAAAGGATACAGATTACCAGCTGTCTGCAAGGAATATAAATCCTTCCATTTCCCACTATTCTGTCAGAGCTGAAGAAGCTATGAAGAAGCGAAATGTCTTCAAAAGAAAAAACAAGGAAGTCCAGTTGCCTCCTTGAAAAAGCACCTTTGGGACAACCATGACCTGGATGATTGAGATTATTTACAGACTACGATTAAATAAAAACTGGTACAACTTCTAAATTAGATCATACCTAGTTTTAAAAATATTTTAAAGACTAATTAACAGTTAATTATTTAATTAGACACTTAACAGAATTTCACAGCTTAAAAAAACTACATTATAATCATCTGATTACGGTGTACATTTAGAATAAATATACATAATATAATGTACTTCTGAGGAGCAAAAGGGAAAGAACAATAAACTTGTCAAATGGCTGAAGATTATCAAACGCCCAATGTTTGAAGCAAGAATACCTTTGTATTTATTTATTTGAAAAAGAAAACTACTTAGAACTTTTTCATATCTTGTCTGATTACATTTCCTTTACACTTGTTCCTTCTACTGAGGCTTAAATCTATCAGAATTCAGATAAATCCATATGGGCAACCTCAGGAATATGCTACTTTCATTATAATACATGTATAAAAGGGGCAGGGGTTGTGTTGTAAAGCCGTAACATGGTTTTCATCATTTTCTCTCCTCCTATTTTCCTGCAGATGGGTAGCAGCAGGAGTCCCAAAGTCTGTGTATTTTTTTTTAAAATGATTCACTTATCCCTCTACACTTTCTGTGGAAAATCTTAATGAAAATGGCTTAAAGGAGTTCCTAATTAAGTAAAATTTATTACCAATTAAATTTAATTGGCAGAACTTCAAAAAATAGGTAGTTCAAAAATGTGTTGAACGGGTTAAAGTTTATTTTCCAAATTATGGTTTGGGAAATAATATTTGCAAAGTTTCAGAAGGATGGGGATACAATTTCTGAGTGATAATGAATCAAATATAATTTTCTGAAGCTTTCAGATCAATTAACAGAATAACATTTTTAAATATTCATGAGTGGTTGAGTAGATCAAAGACACTTTCACAGAATTATATAATAATGTAAAATGAAGAAGATGTGCATACAATTGAATGCAAGGAAAGGTGTAAACTGCCAAAGAATAGCAAATGAAAGAAATGTTGAGACTATTTCAAATTCACAAATCCAGTTTATGAAACCTTTATGCACAACTTAGATATTCACCTAACTAACAAAGTTAGAAAATTGAGGTTCCTATCCACTAAGAAAAACAAACAAACTATAGAGACTTTTAGGCAAACAATTTAAAAGCCAAACAGGAAAGGATCACTGGCTATCATAATGTGAGCTTACCCTTTTTCCTGGGTAAAGCTGTTCACTAAGAATGTATTCAACACAGTTTCAAGTATAAAAATGTGGATGCAGTATATTCTTTATTTTGTGCAAACCTACAAACTAGGCCAGTACATTTCAACTGGTGTATATTTAAAGCAACACAAGAGAGAAAACTACTTTGGTGTTATTTAAAGGCTCCCATTTGAAAAGTGCATAGTTTCTAAAAAGATTCTCTAACATGAAAACCCTGCAGCTGTAATTTCCATGCCACTCATTGCAAATGCTATTGAAACCCGAAAAGCAGACAGTTTTCTTAGACTCCTTTGCCAGCTGCCGCAGGTGTGGTAGCAAGAAAAATTGGGGAAGTCATCAATGGAATTTTTTTTTTTAATGACAACAAACCACCATGTTTATAAATGGGATATTCGGATTGTAATTATTGCACTAAGAAACAACTATCAGCCAACAAAACAGATGGCAATCTTACTGCCCACTAGATTTAAAAATATCTCTGGGGATTTAAACAATGAGCAGGCTTTCTGCAATTAATCTAACAACTAAGAATTGTATCTGGAGCACTAATTAAAAGCTTAGCTTTGAATAAATGAGTTTTCTCAAAGAGAAACTTAGGTTCCAGAAATGTATTAACTTTTTTCATTTTTTAATACTGAGTCATATTAACAATTTGCTAGGAAAAATGATGGATTTCTCTTTCACTTTTCTTTTTAAAGCTAATATTTCATGAATAATGCAACCATTTCCAAATTCCAAGTCTTTAGGATTAAGCTAGCAGTTCTAGTATTGCTTATCAAACTTTTAAGCTTCCGCAACTCAGAAATAATGCATATACCAGTCTTATAACCTATTGTTATTTTGACAAAAGTCAGTGTAAACTAAGTCTTCCCACAATGATAATTCTGCTTTACTTCTGTATTTAACATTTTATTTATTTATTAGATCTACAGTATATTCCACCTTAGATTCAAGAGCTCCTGTGGCAGGATATAAATACTGCCCCTTATTTTTCTTGCCTTCCATTTTTTTTTTGTCACAACAGCCCTTTGTGGGTGTTTATCAGTCTTCTTCTTCATGTTCCTCTGAACACTATACTATATAAGCCTAATCAGAACTAGAGACCACTAGTCAATCACATCTACTAGCAGTCAAAGTAGCTTAGAGTAGGGTAGATTCCAGTCCTCACTGAGACCTGGCTGATTGTATCTATATGCTGAAAGAATAGAAAAGAATAGAAAGAATAGAAAAACATTATTTTAAAGTTGGAATGTCTAAAGAAAACTTTAAGTTTCTTTTGGTACAGGATGTAGATGAGAAAAAGGCAAGGCCAGGAGGTCACAGAAAGAGAAATGTGGACAAATGGATAAATGCGAGCATGGGAAGAAATGGTGTGATTTTGCTCAATGAAACACTCAATGAAACCACTTTACCTGCTTTACCTGGCACTTGCAACAGATACAGAGGTTTTGTGCATGTTCAGTATCTCTTGCCAGTCAAGATAGTGGGAGCAAGCAACACAGATCAATCTGTCTGCTTCATTCTTAAAGTAAGGGGACCACAGGGAGTTGTTTTGATGGAAGTATTTTTCTCAAGGACAGAGAAAAAGTGAGAGGAGAACCATATGCAGCTTGTGGTTTTGGTTGTGGTTGAAATACTTTCCTCAAGAACAGAGATCTGTGTTTTGTGGAATGAAAACATTCCACAAATGTTTTATCTACTAAAACAAAGACTTACACTGTATATTACAAGCAGCAGTTTGTACTGATTTACAGCCTGCTAGATATTTAAAAGTTAGATAGCCTGTGATTATTATATATATTTTCTTCCTACTGTAAGATGATGTTATTATGATCTGGAAGAAGCAAACATTTGGTTTAATCAGGTTTTGGATTAGAACCTACAGTTTTTATAAAAAGATTTGAGCTACTACATGAACAGAGATTTATGTGGAGAAAAAATGAAAGTGACAGATTTGCCCATCCAGGCATGCAATCACTTAGATCACTTAGCTCTTAAAAATTGGGTTGTATTCCTATATATTCAGCCAGGTTTCAGCACTATCTTCTTCCTTGCAGGCTGGCAGAACCATGCTATTTTGGGCCTGTCTGTCAGTATTCCTACTGAAATTAACCAGTAAATACACGTGAAAATTCCATTCAGTTTATTTTTAACCTATCGATATTTCACATAGTTTCAAAAGGTGAGAAGAACTTGAGAGGGTTTTTTTAAATAAAAATGAAATGTAAAGAAATATGAAATAGTTTGTCCAATTTTATTTCAGTTAAAACCAAGACATAAAGACTAGGAGTTACTAATAAACCTCAACTGTAAGTGAAAAATAAGATTGGAATGAACCAAATCTTCCAAGATATGATTTATTCTTTTCTAACAAATAATTATGTGCAATTGCGTGTTTGTGCCAGTAATACAAATTGTCATTAGACAATAATGCCTAAGAACTAAATAACCATCTTGAAGGTTTTTCAATCAGGAATGTGAGATATAAATTTGATAATAGAAATAATAATAAAAACAATGATAACATGAATGGATGGATGGATGGATGGATGGATGGATGAGGAGGAGGAGGAGGAGGTGATTTATAGCCTGCCTTTCTTAATGCAGAAGTATATAAATATATAAGTATATAAATTGATACAAAATGATGCAACTTCCCTATTTATTTTGTGGAAGAATAATTTATTTTGTGGAAGAATAATTTATTTTGTGGAAGAATAATTTATTTTGTGGAAGAATAATGGTGTCTATCAATCTAAAACATAATGTAAATCATATTCACTAATTAGCATCATTTTCATGCTAATTGGCTGTTTAAGTAATTTAATAAAAACTCAGTAATGTCGATCTCATTGATAAATTCTTTGCTTTGGCTATTAAACTTTTGCCTTTGTACCTTCCAAAAAAAGTAGGCAGTCAGAATTCAGGACATATACAAGATGTATAGAATGGAATCACATAAATAACATGTTTTTTCAATAACTACTCTCAATAGTAATGATCATGAATTGTTTAATTTATAGCAGCATACGAAAAGTAACATTCAATCAGTCATTAGAAAATATAAGGGATAATGATCACAACGGTAGAGCTAGTGGATAGGAAGCAATTAACCACTGAGGTGTGTGATTCAAATCAAATATTCAGATTGAATCAGAACTATCAAACTGAATGCCTCTGAAATTTGTTTCTTTTCTGAATTGGGAAAAAACTTAATTTAATAGGCAATTTGATTTGAATTTTCACATTCAGTTTTCAGTCATAGATTACAGACTGAATCAGATTGCAAATCCAAATCAAACTAATTATATAAATTAAATTTCAAGGAGAAATTAAACTTCCACATCCAAAATCCACCCTGATCTTCTCTTTTGAGTACTTTCTGGGGCACACAGATGACAAATTCCACTTTGGAAAACCCTGATGCACATATACAATAAGTGTGAAAAACGGTTCAGTATGCATACTGGACACTGGTCACTGCAATGTAAAAAAGATGTCAATATTCTAGAAAGAATACAGGTAAGAGCAACAAAGATGATTAGGGGATTGGAGGGGATTGAGTATGTCTTATTTTCCAAAGCACCAGAAGGCAGAACAAGAACAATGGATGAAAGCTAATCAAGGAGAGAAGCAACCTAGAACTTAGAAGAAATTTCCTGACAGTTAGAACAACTTATCTCCAGAATTTGTGAAAGCTCCAGCACTGGAAGTTTTTAAGACGAGATCGGACAATTATTTGTCTGAAATAGTATAGGGCTTCCTGCCTGAACAGGGAGTTGGACTAGAAGACTGCCAAGATCCCTTCCAACTCTGCTATTCTGTTATTTTGCGTACTTGGGGTGGGATATGGGGAATCTCCATGTGAAGAGGAATCACAGCCAACATTTATTAACTACAATTGCTTATTAACTTAAAAGCAACAAGCATCTAACCTAAATCTCTGTACATAAGGCCATCTCACAGTGACTAAAGATGGAAACTAATGCACTGATTGTTTCTGTGGGGTATTAGGCACATGGCCCATCTACCCGAGAAATTAAGCTGAATCCTCACATGGGTAGTAATGTTGCCAAAAATATTGGAACGTTTTGATTCTTGATGAAGTGGACTATTACAAAAGAGGAGTGCTTCACTGTGTTTGAGGAGTTAGTTAAATGCAGTAGCTACAGCAAATTCCTCTTCTCTTTTTCCCATGCATTGCCAAGATCACCAACATGTTATATGTGTAAGAACTTTGAAAGTGTCAAGAACTTTGGTGGTCTGGTTTCACTGGCAGCTAATGGTGTCCTTCCGCCATGAGGACAGATATATATGTCGCCTTGTCCCCATGTGTGTATTTTCATTTATTCCTGCGAAATGCCTGAAAATAGTCTTTGCCTTCCTGAATACATTTCAGTTTAATTGCTATAATTGAATAGTTCTTCTTATATGCAGTTGGAAAAAGAAAGAGGGAAAGCAGGTGGGTCGAAAAATAAATAAATAAATAGCTCACTTCCTGTCACGAGAAACTTATTCTATAAAAAATGTCAGTCTTAGTCACCGGCAGTCTGAAATAGCAAGTTTCATCAGGAAGGAAAGGCATTTATTTAAGGTCATCTGCTGAGAACCTGTTTCCAATGCAGTGTGCTTCTCTGATATAAAGATCATTACAACTGTGATAAGCAATTCAGGCCAACAATAGCAACAAAAAAGTTGGTACTTGACACCGGATAAATTGTCAAAAATGTATAAGGGAATTTTAAATATTTGTTGGAAATGTAAACAAACTGAGAGAACATTTTTTTTTCATCTCTGTTGGACATCTAACCAGACTAGAAAATATTGGGATTAGGTATATATTATAATGCAGAAGATTTAAAAGTAAATGTGCAATTTAAACCAGAGACCTTTATTTTGGAGATAATTGACAAACCGATAGGTACAAATGTTATTTCTACTTGGAAATCATTTTTGGACTTTTTACGAGAAACTGAAAGAAGTGAAAAAATGATTTTGGGATTGGATGATTAGAATTATATGGAATTATGGAAATCATGTTGATAAATATTAATTATAGAATAAGACTCTAATGTATTTTTTACTTATAATGATGGGAACAGGAGAGGGGGAACTCTTTGAGTAATGTTTTTAGTAACCAGGAGTGTCTTTGATTAATGTTTCTAGTTTTTTGAAGTAACAAAGTTCTCCATAAGGAATGTGAGGGTCTGATAAAACTGGATCAAAGCTGATAAATTCAAGGATTGTACACAAATTTGAACTCTAGCCACTTGTGAATTCACTATGCCTTGATATAATGTAAAAACCACATCTAGTGAGAATGACGATGAGCATTAATAAAATCATACTAATAGTACGGATGCTATGAAATGTTACATGGCGCATATAAAGCTACTGAGCATGTGTGCTTTATCCCAGATGTGTCAAATGATGCAAACCAATGAAAGAACTCATTTCAAGCCCAATATGTTTAAATTGTATATAAAGTTATTCTCTACACTTCTAAGGAGCAACTCTCCTTTTTTCCAGGATATTATTTATGCATAAATAAAGAGATCTTGATCTACTTTTCCGGCTTGTATCCTATTTGGGCAAAGCACACTGGGCGATTGAATCTTGCTTATATTTATAGCTAACAATATCTGTATCAAAGAAATTGGAAGGCATTTTTTTCCCATTTCCTTTTTCTTGCATTTTCACCTTTTTTTTCTTTCCTGAACTTCTTTCTTTTTCAATTTTGTTTGTTTATATAGTAACTTGTATTTCTTTTGAAAATCAGTAAAGAGGATGATAATTTGAAAATTCTATGTGAATAACATACAGTATAACTCTGTGTTAAATGGAGAACGCATGTCTGTATAGGTGTGTTGCATGTATCTTGTTTCCTGCGCTCAGTTTCCACCAATGAAAGTTGCCAGCATTGGTGCATTTAGCTGATAAAAGAAGCAGTCCTTGTACTAAGACAGTACAGATTTTTGACAGGGTGATTAAGTTTGATGAAGATTTGATCAAATCATCTCATGGAAGCTGATTCGTGAATCAGAATGCAGACTGCTTCAATTCAGCAAATCAAGTGTCTCTGAAAGATTTCATATGTAAAGTGCTTCAAAGATCTAATGATTTTTGAAGAGTAGATTCTTATTATGGACAATATAGAAAGTTGCCACTTAGTGTTTAATGTGAACAGGATTACATGATGACATTGAAATAAATAACTAGCCAATGGATTTTATCACCTCCTTAAGCCTGTTTATAAGAGCACTTATAAGAGATAGCAAAACTATAATTGCGTGGGGCCTCATTCACTTCCTCAGCTTACTTAATGTGGCCAGCCAGCATCCTTAACTTTGCTGTCTCTTGTGTTAATGGGATTTTATGCTTTAGGCACTGATCCTGTCAACACAACTGGCAGTTCAGCTCAGCTCTCAATACTTTAATATACACTCATACCAGCTAATCCAGGAAGCATTCATAGGTCAGAATTGATTTTGCATGATGCAAGTGGGTTTAAATTTCCTGACAATGAGTGAATTGTTAGTAGTCTAACTCTTATAGGTGTGGACCAGGTATTTTCTTACTTTTTAAAGAAGAGCGGAAGGTAAGGCTCGGAATTTATTTTTGTGTTATTATCTCTATGACATTATGTCTATCTTGTTGTACTGGTTCTGCTACCTAAATGATGATTAACATAGACTATTTCCAGAAGCCACAAATATAACACAATCTATTCTACAATCAATGATAAGGGGATCCTTCCAAAAGAGATCATCTTTCTTTTTAAACTGTTAATACGAACAAATATATATTGCTAAATATATTCTAGCAACAATATTAAAATGACTTTGGGTAAGTAATTATGAGCACAACATCATCAGCAAAAAAAATCAATTTATACAAAGCAGG
The DNA here is from genome assembly GCA_032468155.1 of Oxyrhabdium leporinum. Classification (NCBI taxonomy): domain Eukaryota; kingdom Metazoa; phylum Chordata; class Lepidosauria; order Squamata; family Cyclocoridae; genus Oxyrhabdium; species Oxyrhabdium leporinum. Next base: position 25,345 of record JANHFL010005279.1, read on the forward strand.
ATTTTTGAATAGGAGTTGTTAGTCAAAATGATTTTTATTACTAGATTAAGAAAAGCATAGTTTATTAACTGATGGGTATTATTAAATAGTAATTCTAACTAATACCATTGCTACATTTGAGAAGTAGGTGCGTGTATTCAGAAATAATACTTACACACATATTAAATGTCAGTGTTTTTTTGTTGTTTGAAACAAATCAATCTGTTAGATGAGAAGGCCTGATGAATGCCAAAATCTGGCATCTCATAAGAACTTTTGAGAAAAATAAAGAATATTCTTCAATAGTCTCTGTAAGGTGGAACACTGG
>JANHFL010005279.1:25661-35966 GCA_032468155.1 Oxyrhabdium leporinum
CTGGAAATCAGTAGTCTAAAAGCTAACTGTAAAGAAACTGTAGAGAAACACATTTAAATTTGAGTTCTCTAGAAAAGGAAGAAGCTCTGTTCCCGGATAGACTGTAGATGATGATGATGATGATAAGAGACTCAGATACATCCTTTTTTAATTCTTGAATCAATAAAATTCAAATCTAACCACCTAGTAGATATTTTACAACCCAAATTCTCTTCTTCCACCAAATTACCTAGAAAGAGAATTGAAGCCCCAGGCACACTCTGAGTTCTTCTTTGATCAGTCATGAAATTAAAATGGCCTTCCCAATACAGTCTAAATAATCCATCCAATGCTTTCTTCAAGGATAGGGGAAATAAGTACATTGAAAAGCTGCAACTGTCCAGAATGCAGCAACACATGCAGTTTTGGCTTCCTGGAATCTGCCAACATAATACCATTGTTTTGTGATAAGTACTGGCTTGCAATAGGCTTCTAGTGCAATTTAAGGTGCTGGTTAAAAAAACTCAACCTTGTGTGGGGGCAGGTTATTTGTTGGACTGCCTGACTCTGATGGTTTCTGCTCATCCCACAAGATCAGCAGGGAAGAGCTACTTTAGATCAATTCGTACCCTATCACAATGCCATCCCTATCACAATGCAGTGCAGGCCATATGGAACAGCATCCCTGTAAGTTTCAGGTGAACTCTGTCAATTTTCCCTCTCAGATCTTGATTAGTGATGTCAACTGCGCTCAGTGTATATAGTTGGGTTGGGTATTTTATTTGGGAGGGGGAGGGAGGTTTGAGATGGTTTATTAGGAGTATAGATTCTATTGTATTGTTCATGCGTGTGTTATATTGTTGACATGTTTGTATACAGCATATAACTAGACAACTTGTGATCCATTGTGTTATTTCAGAGATATTTGTCATTTCAGAGAAACAGAATGTTCATGGGTGGGCAAAAAACCAGTGGGAGTGGGAGCGGGAGCAACTTTTGATTTCCTGCCAGCTTCCTCACTGAGATTGCTTGCAGAAGCTGTCATGGAGCATCAGAAACTTGCCTACCTGCAGCATATGGCAACACTGAACAGCAGCAATGTAGCGGCACTGAAGTAGCAACAACTTTCCCATGTTTCATGCCCACAGGAGTCATAGGTCCTGGCATTGTGTAAATGAGTCCATTAGAGTTACCTTGGTTCAATAAGTGTTGCCCTGGAATAATAAAGTGAAATAATAATTAATAAAATGATGAAAGAACATATTTTAATACTGGTATAAACAGGTGTATTAATAGTGGAATCATAAATTGGATGAATGTAAACAATATGAATAGAATTAATTTGTATGTTTAAATAATATTATGATTGGTATTAAAATTGTATATTTAAATATCAAACAATGAAATAATGAAGGATAGTATTGCAATACAAAGGGAACTTCTTTTAATATAATGGTCAGATGAATAAAAGTTAGAATAAAGACAGAAATAAGAGAAAGAGAGAATATTAGTATACACATTTTTATAAGATAAGTGCAATGATAAGAGAAAGGTTTAGAAATTGAGCAGTATCATTATGTATGTTTAAACAATATGAAATAATGAAAGATTATAATTTGATATGTGTATTACTATTAGAAATATATAAGTTGGATGAATGTGATAATTATGATTAATAATATTATTTTATTTGACTAAAATGTATGGTACCCAGGTATCACACTGTTCACACATTGATATGTATATGTAATATAAATTTTTAAAAACTTGATATTAAAAAAGAAGAAGATCAAGACATATTTTATATCATCAAAGTGGCTCATCTTAAGTTACGTGAGGGCATTTTCACCTGCTTTATGTACTTTTCAAGTCCCAGCTTTCCATTCAAAGACCAAGAATCAGCACTGGCCTAAAAAAATAGTTTTGGGCCAGACTGGATTATTTTTCCAATGCCTCATTCGACTGCAACCCCAAGAGAATGTCTTTACCAGATCAATTGTAGTGTAGGAAATCTAATCCATTTCAGTTTACCTGACAATGATTATAAGTCTGTTTCTAAAACATTGAATATTTGTTCTGAAACATTTGTCTGTCTGTATAATAAACTATGCAGAAAAAGTTTGTATAACTAATAAGTGTAGGCTTCCTAATAATTTCGCTTCTGAAAATGGAATTTTGGACAATGAGTGCTAGCTTCATTTAAAGCTGGCAGATGTACTTGAAATATAATTGTGAGAACATTATGTTTCATTCTTGTTCTCTTCCAAATGGCTTGTTAGATCTGCTGCTGAGGCCAAAAGCTTATTTTTCACTCAGAACTAATCTCAAACTTTCCTGTCTCTGGTGTTGAATTAAAGCCTGCAGATGAACAATATCCTGAGAAGGGGAACTTCTCAGCTTGATGCTCATTAATGCCCTATGATTAGAAAATGTACTTATCCATTAAACTTTCATTGTAGCTATAGCAAGAATTGAGTGATACAAACATTAACCTCGTACAGAGAATATTTTTAGCTCCTTGTTCTCACACTGCACAAGAGCTATCCTGATAAGTATCACCTACATTTCCATCCTTATTAGAAAACAGTTTCAATTAATTCTGTCACATGTATAAAGGCATTAGTTCCAACAATAGTACTGAGTATAAGAGAAAGAAGTCTATAGAGATTCTCAGTCATCCAGGTCATGGTTGTCCTTTGGGATAAGAGAAAAAAGTTGGGCAATCAGACAAACATTTGTTATCAATAAAATTTGAATTGTCCCTTATTCTAAGGTCACCAAACCTACTGTAGATATTATAATGTTGCATTCTTATAGCAATCCAGAAAGGGAGGCCAGAATAGGAGATATTTCAAAACTCAGCACATCCTTAACCATATTCCAAATTGAAATTGAAATCGTTCCACTCATATTATATCATGACTTTACAGTACTGTATATACATCTTGTTAATTTTTGTTTTACTCTAAAGTGTACATAGCTAAAATTCATATATTAGTTGATGTCAGTGGGAGGTCAGAGAAGAGTATGATTTATTCATGCTCACAAAAATGTAGTTGAGTACTAGGCAAGTGCTCAAATCAAGATAAGTCACTGGATCTTATTATAGTAGTTCATACGCCACCTATTTCATCTGGTCACTGTGCAGTTGACCTCCCTCACCACTGCAACTAGATTCTGGTTGAAAACATAGAGAACTTCTCCTGATTCAGATGCTATGACAATACATAATTAAGCTGAATATCATGGATATAGTGATGACATTTGGCCCTAAACTCCTAAAGAATGCTCCCAGGAGATTCAGACAGATCCTAAAAATGCATTAGAGACAAAATAGTGCCACAAGATAGCTGCCAGAGTATATAGGCAGAGTCCCCCAAGATCATTTTCTGATTCCTTCTTTGCAAGTAGAAATAGCACTGATGTCCTAGAAAGCTTGAGTTTGGCAATTATATCAAAAGCTACTGAGAGATCAAACAGGATCAACATAGTCATGCAACTTCTGTCTCTCTCCTTCAAGAAGTCATGATAGCAATGAACTTGGGTAGTTCTGTTCCAAAAACCAGCCAGGAGGCAGACAAAGAAGGGTCAAAAGAATCACATTCTTCCAAAAATTGTTGCATAGCTGTTTGGTAATCACTTTGCTTGAAAAAGGAGCATTTGTGATACAGCAGTATTTGTCAAAATCTCCAAGGTGGGCTCCCTTCTAAGGATTGCAAAATCCACTGAATCCAGCAATAGAAAAACCACTGCCTCCCCTGTGGTCTATGTGAATATTTCATCATGGAAAAATATATTTATCATTCCCTTAACTGAATCAAGTATAAGCCAAGATGAGCAGGCCAACTCAGCTTCAATGGAATACAAATAGGACGGCAATGAAAGATGTAGAGGTATAAACTGCTTGTTAAATCATAAAACAAATCCCAGAATTTGATTTAGGATTTAACAGTTTAACAATCTGAACTGAAAAAGCTTCTTGAACTGAAGTGTCATCCTACAATTGACCTTGACTACTGAATGGGAAATTACTAGGAATATAAGAATTGTAATCTAGACAGAGTAATAATGCCAACAAAAATGTTAATAGTATCTATATTATTGTCAGAACAATTATAGTAACAGTTTTATGAAACCACAAGAACCCAGTTCAAATTGGAAGAGGAAGTATCTCTACCATTTTCTTTATTTCTTTATTTTCTTTATTTCTTTATTTTCTAGTTCAGGAAAGCATTCGATTTCAACTTTTAACAAGCAGTATCACATGAGATAAATTTCTCTGCTAAAAATATTTTCATAATAGCATTTTGAGAGCTAAGCATTTGAAAGTCACAGATCTACTTTATTGTAAATTCACAAAATATAAAACAGTGCCTTTTAGAGAAATCTAGGTTTCATTATGCCTCTGAATATTTGGAAGCAGAGACAAAATACTTCCCATGTTTATTGTAGCTATGTATCCAGTTTGAAAATGCATTCGTCATATACATATAAAGAATTTTAAAATTTTCTTCAATATTTTATCTTCCCCTGTTATTTTCTTTAAAAAGAAAAAAACACTATTTGAGGAGCCTGAAACAAAGTACAAATGATGCTATGATTTCTGCAGTATTGTCTGGGATGCTACACATCCTCTTTGTTATCTTCTGGGAGGAAGCTTTGTGATATCCAAAGCAGAACATCCAGATTCAGTCACAGTTTTGTTCTATATAGCATCAACCTTGTAAACTCTCAATTACACTGACTCAAACCCTTTACCTATTTAGACAAATGATACTAGCGTGCTATTTAATCCTGCACCTTATCTAAACCATTATTTGTTAATCTTATTCATAGTGCATTCCCAAAGGAGCCTCTTAAACTGAGATTAAACTAATTAAATAAATAGCACTTAGCAAGAGCACTTAGACTTATATACTGCTTCGCAGGGCTTTTATAGCCCCCTGTAAGCGCTTTACAGAGTCAGCATATTTCCCCCCAACAATCTGGGTCCTCGCTTTATCAACCTTGAAGGATGGAAGGCTGAGTCAACCTTGAACCGGCGACACCCAAACTGCTGGCAGCTGATGATTAGCAGAAGTAGCCTGCAGTACTGCACTCTAACCACTGCGCGACTGTGGCTCTTACGGCCCGAAATGATCATCTCACCTGTTCATTGTGACTGCGCTTCTTTTTCTTCCTCTGTTTTGTCAACCCTTTCTCACATACACGCTGTCAGGATTAAGCAATATGGTGTTCACCAGGTGATTTTGACTATAAATCCTACATCTGCCCAATCATCTGCCATATTGTATGAGGCTTAAAGGTACGATCTGCAGACACAATTTTTTTTTTCTCCTTATGCAAGGCTAATAAAAGATGCAAGGAGTGGAACAATATTGAAGAATGGAAGGTACAGCTACTTGACCTGAACTGAAAGGAAAATCATTTTGGTTTTACTTCAGTAAATACAACCTAGACTCTCTCAAATTGCAGCTTAAAGCTGATCAAGGAAGTGCAAAACTCTTCCCTGGCCCTGCTAATATTCTTCTTATAACAATCTATTCATCAAGCATGATTGCTTCTTATGAGGTTCTTAATAACTCTATTTTATCATCACCCTTTTTTATTCCATGCAGTTCCTAGAACCCTCCAGCTGTGTTTCTTATTGTAAGGGGCCATTGATTTGAATGCTAATCCTTGCTCTCTGGTTGGCATCAAAGCCTCTAGATGGTTTTATTTGTCACAAATAGTTCTAGAGAGAAGTTACGTATAAAAACCAAATCACATCTGGAAAGTCATAAATCAGTGTGAAATGGAGCAGAGTCTATCTTTTTCATGAAAGGTAATTTGAATGCTATACATAAAGGGCAAAGAAAGGGTAATTTGTATTCCCTAGGCAGAAGTGTGTATGGCACTAATTTTGAAACCAAAATGACCTCAAGTAGCTATCTCTAATCTATCTGTAGTGGCAATTAATACTGCAGAAATGAAATATCCTAAATTAACTTAAGTTGGGTTGATTACTCAGAAGAGTGATGGTTAATTGAAGGACAAGGGAATGTAGAACATGTGGAGAAGATACTTCTTGCATTTCTTTTTAGCAGCTTACATACTTGAGGATTAAAAAAATCATTTCATTGTCACTTTGAAATAAAGCAAATTGAGTGAATGAACTGGTGTAGAAGATATTTCCTTGTCTCCATTTTTCTATGAATTTATTGAAATTTCCTCTCTTTCCAATTTATAATGAAATGTTCAAGGAAGTTTACAACAATGCAGTTTAAAAAAGTGATATTTCAGTTAACAAATAAAACCTAAAAACCTGGATTGTAGATTTTTTTTTTAAATATTGAGATGGGTACATTGTATTTACATGCATATACTGAATAATGCATTCAGTAATCAGCATTGAGATTTACAAAACCAGATAAGTATAAAACAAATTTTAGCCTGGGCATTGTTATCATAATGAATTAATCTACATGAAGCAATACATACTGCAACTATGCAACCTTTACAAACACCAAAGTTTGCTTAACCATGACTTACTGGATAAATACTATGATTGGTTTATGCAATGCTAAGTCATAAACTTTGGTTTTAAGGAGTTGGTTTCATAGAATATCCCAAAGGTGATGCACATGATGTGCTTGCTACCAATGTAAGTAAATGCCACTGACAATTTCGAGACAGCAAGAACACACAAGGTGACAGTTTCTTGAGGATATATCTATACAAAGTTCCTGTCCACAAAAGGCAAACTTCACTCATCTTTTCCTGCTGCACATTAAAAGCACTGTTTTCTGTCTTGTGTCAGCATAATCTCTCCTGTTGTGCTTCATTTCATTGATGACAAATGTCTTCACTCCACTTGGCTACTGTGAATTTTGGTGGGAATGTCACCTCTCTGCCAGTCACTGGTTGCTGTCCTCCACATCCCTTTCCTTTACTAATTCCTTTGCTGCTTTCAATGGATCTATACCGTGTTTCACTGCAAATAAGACCTATCCCGAAAATAAGGCCAGGCCTAATTTTGGGGGGGGTGGGCCTAAATATATGCCATACCCCAAACATAAGCCCTAGTGAAGGGGGTGGGCATGGCCAGTACAGGAGGCAGTCCTTCCCTTCCATGGTCACCTCAAGGCTGCTGGGCCCCTTAATCGGAACCAGCGAATCAGCTGAGCTGATCCGGAGCTGCCTCTTGTTCTATCTCTCTGGGTGCCTGGAGGTATTTCCTGCACACTCTGACCAGCCCAAGTACTGCTGTGGCACCAGGCAACCTTGCAGCCGAGGGCCCCTTGTCAACTCCCGATCTGGGGCTCACCATACCTGGGAGTGGTGGTGGTGGTGGTGGTGGCATGAAGCTGCAACTATCGGAGCTGGTGAGTCCAACGATGAGTGAGGCTGTGGTGGTGGTGGTGGTGGTGCTGGGACATGTCAGGACAGCACCGGCCAGCTGCTCATCAGCAGGCTGCTCTCCTGGCTGGGTCTGGCCGTGAGTGGCACTGGTAGGCAATGAGATATGTGGCTGGTGCGAAGAACAGGGAGGCAAAGGCGACGGGACTTCCAGCAGGAGTGGTATGGCTGAGCTGACAGAGGCAGTGGGACACATCAGGACAGTGCTGGCCAGCTGCTCATCAGCAGGCCATTTTTCTGGCTAGGTCTGGCCATGAGTGGCATAGGCAGGTAATGAGGTGCACGGCCACCACAAAGAACAGGGAGGCTACGGTGGTGACGGGACTTCTGGCAGTAGCACAACATAGCTGCTTGTCAGCTGTTCACCCCTGTGGCCATGCACGTGCTTCCAGCCATGTTTCCCAGGACTCTGCACCATGCCATCGGCCTGGCCACGCTGCTGTGACCAGATGTTCTGTTGCCGCTGTCACCTCCCTGTTTTTCACACCGGCTGTGCACCTCATTGCCTGCCGGTTCCCCTCATGGCCAGACCTAGCCAGGAGAGCAGCCTGTTGACAAGTGGCTGGCCAACGCTGTCCTGACATGTCCTGCTGCCGCCGCAGCCTCGCTCATCATTTGACTTGCCAGCTCTGATGGTTGCAGCTCTGTGCCCCTCCCACCCCCCAGGGCTCTTCATGCTCCTGACTGTGCTGCTCTTGGCCACCCTGCAGCTTTGGTGGACAAGAGCTCAGTAGTGGCCCTGCAGCAAGATGGAGGAGGGAAGGGAGATTGCCCCTTCTTCCTCCATCCAACTGCTCCTGCCTGGTGTGGGGCAATTTTTGGAGTGCAAAGGAGGAAAATGGCTTCCTCCCCAGGCCCCAGTCAATTTTCCCTCGACAGCTGGACAAAGCTAGGCAAAAAGCTAGCCCTCACCGGCACCCAACTTCACCAACAGCAGGCTTGGAAAGGGCAATGTGGTTCTGTCTGCAATCAAGCTAGACTGGGGAGAGAGAGAGCCAGGGGCCCTTCCTTCCAGCCTTTTCCCAAAGCCCCTCACCACACCAAGAGGCTGAAGTTGGCATTTCTTCCCCCCCCCTCCAATCCGTGCACACCTTGGCAATGGGACTGTTTCTCTCAGCCCCCTTTTCCAGCTGATGGATCAGGGGGATAAACCTAGTTTTGCTGCCCATCTCAGCTCGTAATCTCAAAGCCAAGAATGAATGTTTGTGCTACAGCCAGCCAGTCCCTAGATTGGCCTCCTGCAAACTCTATCTCTTGAGGAGCCTGGCCAAACTTTTGTGTGCCACTCGCTGAGGCAGAGGGTGGGGCTGGAGCTAATAGGTGGCTATCAGTAGTCCTGGTGCCTCAGCGAGTGAAACTTCAGCCAAGCTCCTCAGAAAATGATAGAATTTGCACGCTGCCTCTCTATCTAGTGCCTAGATTGATTGCAACACAAGTGTTCATTGCCTTTATTTGAGATTCCTAGTTGCAATGAATAGCAAGGTGAGGACTGACCCCAGCCGTGGCTTCCAGCTCCAAACTGAGGGCTGCCTTGGGTGCCACCAGCTGGCGCAAATGTACTGGGACAAAGGCTGAATGGTAGCGCAAAGGCAAGTTATGCTTCACTCCTGCACACTAAGGCTATCACTACAGCCACTTCGGCCAGCTGTGCTGACCCCCCCCCCATTGACACCACAGCACCATTAACTTTAGGAGCCATAGTCTCAAAGATTGCATGGCAAGACAAAAGGCAGCCACATGTGCTGCAACTGCCGCTGCCTCAGGAGTGAGAGGGAATAAAGAGGCCAGCCAGCTGGCAAAGGTTCATTAACTTGCTTTGCTCTCCCATGTCCGCTGCCTTTTCTCAGCTCCACTTGTCTTGCAGCCAGCTTTCTCATTTAGGGAGCCGCTGCCGATCAGGAGGGCCACATGGCAAGAGAAAAGGCATTTTATTTTACTTTGCAAGAGCGTAGGTGGGACAAGAAAGCCAGAGATGCTTGGGCCTGCCGGCTGGCATCCTATCACTCACAGCTGCACTGGTATGTTGAACCTCACTCCGCAAGGCTGATTGTGCTGTTGCATCCAAGCGGTGGCACCACCATGAGGTTTGACATACCAGTGCAGCTGCACCAGTGTGATGAAGCTCGTGGCAGTGCTGTCATTCATGTGTACAATGCCACAACAAGCCTTGCAGGGTCCTGCTCCAAGAGGTTGCACAGGCTAGATGAGTCTCATGAAGACTTATTTCTGGCAGAGTTTGCTTTCCTTGTGTGCAGCCAAAAGTTCTCAAAAGGCAGGAAGGTAAAATGCCAAACTCAACCCATACCCACACCTCGTGTATGGGCCACCCCCATGAGCACTGGGGCTGGGTTAGGGTTAGGACGAGCCCTGCATGGGCCCTGCATGCTTCCACTTCACATTTGGCAGGACAGGGGAAGCTAGAAGGGCACTGTCCTGAAGCCTTCCCACCACTTGGTTTTGGGCAGACGGTGCCTGGCAGGCCCAGATAGGGTGGGCAGGCAGGTGGGTGGATCAGCTGCATGACTCACTCAAGTTGCGGGGATTTGGGCAGCATTTATGTCACTGGGATGACTGCAGGATCCCTGGCTTCCAAGGCAAGCGAGGCCTAGAGAGGAGGCACTCTGAGGCATTTCTCATATTGCCCTTGCGGGGGTCGCCCATGCAGAGGCCAGGCCTCAGGGCACCACCCTGAGCATGTGCCAATCTGGTGGTGGGGTAGGGCCAGTCTCCTTACCCAGTGGCCTGCCCTCCACTGTTTTCATCAAGTGTGTGTGTGTGTGTGTGTGTGTGGCAGAGAGAAAGAGAAATGGCAGAAACTCTTTCAAACAGCGTTGCCTGCAATTCTTGTTATTCCCCTCTGTCAATTCTCTCTCTCTCTCTCTCTCTCTCTCTCTCTCTCTCTCTCTCTCTCTCTCTCCCTCCCTCCCT
>JANHFL010005279.1:52406-65321 GCA_032468155.1 Oxyrhabdium leporinum
AGTTGGACTAGGGAGAAATTTCCTAAGGGTGAGACCAATCAAGTTGGCCACGCCCACCAAGTCACATGACCACCAAGTCACACCCACCAAGTCAAACCCACAGAACCGGTAGTAAAAAAAAATAGATTCCACCACTGAATAGCACTTAGGCATATATCCATAATGCTTTACAGCTCTCTCTGAATAGTTTATAATGTCAGCATATTGCACCCAACAATTTGAATCCTCATTTTACTAATCTCAGAAGCCTGGATGCTGAGTTAATCTTGAGCCAGTCAGGATCAAACTCCTGGCTGTGGGCAGAATTAGCCTACAATACTGCATTCTAACCACTGTGTTACCATCTGTATGGTAAGATAGCTGTATATTGATCTGTAGTTGTAAAAGCCGGCATGATATATTCAGGTATATTCAAATAACAGAAAGTTTAAAGAGCAACAAGAACTATACAATAAGGGAGGAATTTACCATGGTGAATTTATATACCAATAAGTAGAAAAAATGAAAAGTGATCTCCAAAAAGAAGGAGAAACTTTGAGAAAGATGATAGAATTTGAAAGGCTTGTGTAAAACCAAGATCATTTATGAGGACAAATCTGTAAACTGTTATTGAGATATGACTCAGAGTAAAAGAAATTTTAAACTGTATGATAAAATGAATGCAAACTGTGAAATAACTAATGATAGTAGTTCAATGAAGAGAATAACAGAATAACACAGTTGGAAGGAACCTTGGAGGTCTACTAGTCCCCTGTTCCTATACCATTTCAGACAAATGGTTGTCTATTCTTTTCTTAAAAATCTCCAGTGTTGGAACATCCACAGTTTCTGGAGGCAAATTGTTCCACTGATTAATTATTCTGTCTAGAAATTCCTTCTTATTTCCAGGTTGGTTCCCTCCTTGATTAGTTTCCATCTATTGCTTCCTGTCCTGCCTTCAGGTGCTTTGGAGAATTGGTTGGCCTCCTTTTCTTTGTGGCAGCCCCTTAAATAAATATAAATATTGGAACACTGCTATCATGTCACCAAAGTCCTTCTTTTCATTACACTACGCATATCCAATTCCTGCAAGCATTCTTCATATGTTTTAGGAATGGAAAAGTCAATAAAAATTAGTCCAAGCTGCAATTTATGGGGAAATATATATTAAATGTTCTCTATGTAGTATACAGCCCCATCAATAATTGCCAAAATATATAAAGCATATAATAACAAATGTTGAAAATGCCATAATAAAGAAAAAACAGTTAACCATATGTAATGATTCTGCAAACAAAAATCTAAAATATTGGAAAGAAATACGTTAAAAATTAAATTAAATTTGAACAGACATTTCTATTAGAGATGATTGCGGAAAACATATATGAAAAATGTTATAATTCAGAAAGATACATGTTGACTCCAGCAGAATAAACCTTGCACAGCATTATAAAATATTCTGTGCCAACAATAACAAATTGAGACAAAAAATAGGAAAGTATGTTGTGTTATGTCTAAGTACACAATGATGTTTAACAAAATTCAAGCATGAATGGCTCTGTTACATACAACTCTTCACAAAGCAAGGTAGATTTACATAAATTAAATATGTTTTTAGGAGTCAAATTGAAACTAAGAACACGTACTAATAATCCAAAGTTCCAATATCTATACTGTGGCTCTTAGTTGGAGATACAAAAAAGAAGAGAAGGGGGAGGATAAAATTTACTATGGTTTTATATATACATATATGTATATGTATATGTATGTGTGTGTGTGTGTGTGTGTGTTGAATATATATATATTCAAATGTAGTAGTGTTCTTTATCATCATGCTTTTGTCTTTATAAAATTTTCTTTGTATTCCAATATTTTAACAATAAATATATAGTAAAAAAGAGAAAAGGTGATCTGGTGATTGCAAGGAAAGCCCATGATTTTTTGTAACTATTTTTACTACAGAAGATATGGGAAAACACCTGAGCTTGTAATAACTCCTGAGGTGTGTATGTTGTAAGGCATGGACTTGAGCAATCAAAGCAAATTGAAGTAATAAGAGAAGATATTCAAGATTGTACTAAATCCCTGGAACCTAACAACATCCACCTGAGAGTTCTTAAAAAACTCAAATATGAAATTTGCTGGCTAAGATTCAGTGCTATAAAACTGAAAGGTAGCCAAAGTGATGTCAAGTTTAAAAAAGGAACCCAGGGAAGAGCCAGGAAATTATAGGCCAATCAGATAATGGCTCTTTTGAACAAATTGATTGAATTGGTATAAAACCATGAAGCATACAAAGAGACAATCTTTCTGAAGAAAAATCAATACGGATTTTGCAAAGGCAAATCCTGCTTCCTCCACCTTCTACAGGATGGGTGGATTTGTTTTTCTTTAAAATGGATGCAGATTATTATTTTGCGACTCTGTACTTAATGAAGGTCCTCATCAAAGGTTCTTGAGTAAATGGTCATAGAATAAGCGAGGCTGTCCTTTTATAGATTACTAAACAGTTTGTTAACTTACAAGTCGCAAATCTAAATAGAAAGAACTAGAGAACTTGTTTCAGTTTTCAAATTCACATACACTCAGTTGCTAGGTGAAAGTAGCAATATACTCAAGGCTGAATAGGTTATGGCATACAAAAAAAAGGATAGACAGGTAGTCCTCACTTAACAACTGGTTGCTTAACAATCATCTGAAGTTATGATAGGAGAGCCAATTTGGTCTATTGGTTAAGGCACCAAGCTAGAAAGCAGGAGACTATGAGTTCAAGTCCTGTTTTAGTCATGAAAGCCAGCTGGATGACTTTGGGCCAGTCACTCTCTCTACCCTAACCCATCTCACAATATTGTTGTTGTGGGGAAAATAGGAGGAGCAAGGTGTGTGAGTATGTTCATTGTCTTGAGTTATTTGTAAAAATGAGAAAGGCAGGATACAAATTAAATAAGTAAACAGATAAATATAATAAATCACAGACCTTAATGAGGAGTCCTTGGTGCTCTCTGAGCTTGGTTGTGTTGTTTCAGACATTTCATTATCCATCAGTGATCATCAACAATCCCTCATTTCAGCCTTGACCTACAAATGTTCTCCTTTATTGGTAAAGTTATTGAAGACCCATCCTTGAAATTATGATAGCTATACCTGTTTCCTGAATCTTACTTTCAATTAGTTCAGCTAAAACAGCCTCTTCAATGTCAAAGTCCTGGGACATGGCAGCTAGCTTATCTAAGCAGCCTTTATTTTAGGTATTGAATTTGGTATTTGTAGGACATTTACGAACCCAGCACTAGAGTAAGAAAATACTTGCACTTTTATAAATGCAACAAAGTGAATACCCAAGAAATAAGGTAGCTGAACTAAATCATAGTTACATATACATAGAAAATTTAACACCATTAATCACAAACAGAATAGAGGGAATAAGAATTAGAGAAACCTACTACCACATGAGGGAACAAAGGAGCACTGAAAAACAAAATTCTGATGTTTGTGCAAATACTGGGTTGCATTTAGATGTTTATTGTTCCTCAAAGGTCTTTGTCTTCTTTGTAATTTTGTTAATTTTGTTTACTATTGTTAGTTGCTCTTTTGTTTTACTATTTTAATCTTCTAACTAAAAGAAAGGAGTGCAAGGCATTTAAAATCCCTTTGGACAGAATGTTATATAAATTCCAATAAACAAACACTCTTTAATTGCCCAATTGGTTCCAATTCTCTCAAGGATTTTATGCTGGAGTTCAAGGTCCAGTAAAGTAGCCTGCTCCTATATTTGAAATCTTCTTTTATTACAGTCACTGACCAGAACTGCAAACAAAAACACATTAAAAATGAAAATGAAGTCAAAACAAAACAAGGTACAACATTACAATTAGCGGTGGGTTCATCGGTGGATAATCAAAGTCTGCCTAATTTTACAGGTAGTATAAAGAAATGTAGTTATGCTCAAGGAGAATGAGTAATCCTCATCTGATAACAACAGCTGTACATAAAAGAGATCGGAAAAGCTTGGCTGTTTTACCAGGTAAGGAGTTATAAAGTTATAAAGGGTATAAAGCAAGACATTAGCATTAGTTTTAACAGACTCTTGGCCACAGAGTCTCAGCTCAGAGAGGACATTTTTACATCCTCGAGGACTGCTGTGGGTAGAGACAGTTAAAGCATGCTAAAATTACTTCTCTTTAGAATTTGGAAACATTGATATGATGTAAGTATTCAGTATGTAAAAAGAGACTTGATTGCTCAGAAAAAAAAGTTCTCAGATAGAGCATCCTGATCCCGTTGGGCTTCCAGACTTTGATACTTTGTTTAAATGTGCTGAGTGCCTGCTCATAAACCATTATTAGGAATGGCTCCATGGAAAAATCGAGATGTTGAAATTTTGGGGAGATTGTCTTGAACTATACTGTTTTGTAACTGTCCTCAATAAGGAAAGAAGTCAAACCTGTGGGAAGGAATAGCAACTGCAACCAATGTTCTATGGTGTAGGTCCCTGCATCTGTTTCAACTTTAGATAGCCCTGCCTTCCTCCTTAATGCAACATTTGGAATGCAAGAGGCTATCTAGAAGATAGCCCTTAGGAATTTAGACTGGATCCTTTCAAGAAGTATAAAGGAAGTGTAAGATCCTAGCTGGGCATCAAAAAAAAATAGTTGTGCACGAGCCTTAGCTGACTATAGCTTCAGTGCTATTGAGATCTTCCAAATGGGACAGAAACTGAAAGCCAACAGTTTATAGAACTCTCTTCTTCCCTGCTAGAGAATACTCTCCTCCCCCCACCCCCCAGACTGCATTGCTTATGCAAGATGGGGATGATAGGAACTTAAAAAGAGAGAATGTAACAGTCTTCATAACAAGACAATGCCTGCTCATAATGCAAACACTGATCTTGAGGCAATGGGAGTTCAAAGAGGCAGTAATTCTATCCTCGAGCAAGCTCTTTCACTGCAAAAACTATCTGATAAATCTATTAAGTGCACAATGGCTGCAAGAAGAGGCAGCAAGAAAATTCTGCTCACATTTAAACAGTCCCTAGGGTGTTTGTTTGTTTTTTTTCAAAATGAAGCCCTTCCTGAGCACTTTCTTGATATTTCTAATACTGGTCTTCTGTACAGAGATAGATACCCTGCTTTTGGACCAGTTTTCCAAAGTAGGTATTGCCACTTTAAAATCTAAATGTAACCATATGAATCCAGATAACTTTGGGATGTTTCACTAGCAATGACATTCAGAAAGAAGAACTCTAACCAACAAACTGCATTACCTACAACCAGAGAATCTGTCTTGGACTCACTGGAAGTTGATTAAGTCATTTGGTGCACTGCCAGACTCAGAACAAGCAGATACCATACAGAGATTGGATGAATTAAGAGAAACATTTGTGACAATACATTCCACAGCAAAACCATTAATTAATCTGTCCCTATCAGGCACTCAGGACTGTGGTAATAAACTCAATCAGCAAGTTGCTAATGATACCACAACCACAAAATGTTCAGACATAAATGGAGAACATTTAATGTCTAACTCAATCCCAGATGCAGATTGGCAAAATGCTACATCAATTAGAGAATCTAAAGTACACAGAACCTGAGAAAAAGGCTCATTTCTTGAGTTCATCCGATCCAGGAATGCTTTTAACACCTATACCCTCTTATAGTGTAACTCCCCGATAATATGCCCCCACCCAACACCATCTTTGTGGAGGTTACATGAGGATGCTGAAGATCTAATTGGCAAAGGAGAAGAATTCTTATCCCAGCAATTAACAATCATTCAGAGACTGTAAAGGAATGTGTGGATTGACCCTTGGGGAGATAAGGGAACAGATGCTGCCTAGGAACAATTAGACAAGGGAGGCAGGAGTCCTCAGTGGTTTAACTGTCAAAGAAAAAAAAACTTAGGAAAGATCCTTCCTAATGGCACAAATTGTTAAAAATGGTAGAAGGGAGTTTGTACAAGCAGACTTGCAAGATTCTTTTAATGTAGCCTTACATTAAAATAGAACAAGTTCATCTAGTTCGGGGGTGTCAAACTGGTGGCCCGCGTGCCGGATGCATCAAGCGCAGGCCACCCCTACCCCAGCTCACGAAGGAGAAAAAAATGTCGTGAAAAGTTGTGTGATGGCAACATGACGCTGCAAGTTTGACAAGTTGTATTTCATGTCTGGTTTATCAGACAGTGCTGATGTAAAAGTCCAGCTTTAGGTCCCATCTTATTCCTGTAATTTCCTCTTCTGATATTGATATTACTTTCTCTAAATGCCAAAACACATCAAATTTCCCAACAGCTGATCTTAATTTCAAACTGTATGTAACAACTTATGTTACAACCAGGCCTCTTACAATGGCCACCACTGGGAACTCAGATTGGCAGTTGGATACTTCTAAAACTCTTAACAATTGCAATGGAATATTGCAAGCTAGAATGCTAAGGCCAAAGACCCCACTTTCGTGAATAATGTTGCTCAATTTGACATCCCTCTTCTTCAAGAAACCTGAAACCTAGATAACAGTTCATTTATAAGTGGGTATAAGTCTTTCTCACTTCTAGCAGGTCCTGGAGGAGGATGAGTTACATTGTGTGGTGGCTTAAATATGCACATTTCAGCTAAGCTATATTCAAGCATTATACAATTAGACCCAATGGAGCACTGTGCACTGTCTGTGCTGCTAAAATTTATTTAGAGTTGAGATGTGAAAAATGTGCAAAAATGTAGTCTAGGAGGGAAAAATAGTTAGATGATATGAATGGATAACTGAGAATGAGATGAGAGTAAAATAAAGTGATGGAAGCATTTGAAGATTCAGGAATATATTAGAATAGAGACTGGTGAATGATAGCTTAGAAAAAGCACCGTACATTTAGTCCTCATTTACTGACTGCCTTGTTTAGCAACAATTTGCAGTTATGATGGTAATGAAAAAGTAACTTTATGGCCAATCCTTACATTTACAGTCTTTGCAGGTCTATAAAACAAAGGTTTAAATTTTCAGACATAATCTGAAGTAAGATTATGAGCACAGTCAGTTTTATTTAATAACCACTTTGCTTAACAATTGAGTTGCCAGTTGCAATTATATTTGCTAAATGAGGACTATCTATATATCTACATCTACACAAGGAAAAAGGATGGATATTAATTTTATTAATATTCATTTAAAAGTATATTTGATTTCTTTTGATATTAATGAAAGATTGAGAGCATTAATGAGGACGATGAGAAGTTCTAAATGTGGGACAGAGCATTGTTTGCTAGAATAGATATTGGTGAAGAAATGGACATAAATAAAAAGAAAGTGAAGGAAGCTAGAATAAAAGAAGAATGACTGCAGGATTATAAATATAAATCCTGTATATATAAAAATAAATGTAATGAATGAGAATGAGATAATGAATGGAAAGGAGACATAGGGTGAGAAAATGTAGAAGCTTTTAGGAGACATATGTTACAAAGAGCCACATAAAGAGGTGTGTGAAATTACAATATGAAAAACAATGCTTGGTAGAATAAATATATTGAAAGGAGAAGAGTAAGAAATTTGTAGCTGGATTGAATTGATAAGATATTCAGAAAAAAATGGAAGTCAGAAGATACAGAAGCAAAAGGCAAGAAGTTGAACATACAGTATTAGGTATCATGAATGAAGCTGGTATGAACTTGATTTAGCTATATTTGTTTTTCTTCTCTTATATCATGCCTCTAATTTCCTATATATATAAATGGTAGCTGTGGCTGAATCATAGCTTTGCTTACCTAACAATTTCTGCCTACTCTTTTTTTAGTGATGAAGACACACTTCTGCCTCTGCCAACCATCTGACATCTATTGATATAGATGATTGTTTTTGTATGATCATACTCAAATGCTTCAGTTTAACCTCCATTTTATTTTTTTCCTCCCAGGAATAGAAACTTTAACACTTGTATTTGCCATGGTAACTATAATAGATCACTCTGTCTCTTTTTTAAAAAAAAAATCTCCTACTGTTAGGCTACCATTTCATTCTTTTAATCATGTTACCACTTGGGAAATAATTCTTAAAATCTGCTATAATAAGTAGCCTGAACCCTTGACCAATTTTGAAGGGTTATTTTTCCTCATTAATAATGTTTCTAACCATTGACCAGTTTTCTCAATATTGATTCATTTGCATTTAAAACATTTTATCTATGAATTTAAGAAATAGCACTTACATTTCCTCTGTATTTTCATGTTCAGATGTGTGATGTGGACTAATAAGATAGGATACAAAAAAAATGTGGTTATTAGGAACACATGAAACACTCCAGTTCAAATTTGTATTTCCACTTCCATCGACACATTTGAAGGATTGAATTAATTAAATTAGTTTAAATTAATTCAGATTGCAAATTACTGAATTTCACTGGAAAATTTGAGCAGATGAAACTATTTGTGTGTGCACGCGCATGTGAATACACAAAAGGCTATTAAATCACTGTACTGATTTGAAGTTATCTGATACATAGGCACGTTTCAGATCAGTTAAGTGGTTTATGTAAGTGGTATTCAGTTCAAACAGATGGAGCCATGGGGGCACAATGGTTAGAGTGCAGTATTGCTGACTGCCAGGAATTGACCAGCTCAAGGTTGACTCAACATTCCATCTTTCCGAAGTTGGTAAAATGAGGGCTCAGTTGTTGGGGTCAATATGCTGACTCTGTAAACCTCTTAGAGAGGGCTGCAAAGCACTATGAAGTGGTATAAAGGTCTAAGTGCTATTGCTATGAATGAAAGCCTCTCATACACTTACCCATTTTAAGTCTTTCAGTTTTCTGACCAGTACAGAACTGTTCATTCTCTGATATATCCTCCATGTCTTTCTACTTGCTCTCCTTATAACTGATAGAATCAGCTACTTTTATTTTTGTCCAAGTTTTATTAAAGTATGCCTGGACTAGATCAAACCAAACCAAACCAAAATGGTGGCGCATGCATACATCATACTTCAATGTAAATATTTCTTACCCTTCACTAAGTTGTGAATTCATGGATAGGCTCAGCAAGTCAGACTTATATATGCAGTGCATTCTAACTGCAAGAACAAGCACTTCACAATAGAAGCAATTCCATGCAACGGATTTGCATCAATCTCCAAACCGAAGAGCAAATTATTAGTTTATAGTTCTTATTATATATGGAGAACAGTTGTTGGAACATGCTTATGTGTGGCAACAGCTCCACTCAGGGGCTGCAAATCTGATAAGACTCAGAGATTTTGGTAGTACCAGACACCAACAGGGATGCACAGCTTTGGCACAGAGGTTTCTCTAATAATGCAATAGACGCCCGGAAGAAATACTTTACAAAATGTTAAGGGCTTCTTGTACAACAGAATAATAGCTTTCACATTGGGCTATAAAATTAGAATAAATCCCTTATCTTACATTAATCTGTAGTATTTTACAGGCATTTTACTTTAAAAAATAATAATATCATTATTCGTTTCTAAGGAAAGGACTACAGATAGTCCTCATTTAACAACTACATTCGTGACCAGTGACTTGCTTGTTAAATGAAGCAGTTGCTAAGTGAAATCGTGACAGTGCTTAAGATCATACTTTAGCTTTCCTTACTTGATAGACCTGCACAGCTGTAAATGTGAAGATTGGGTAAAAAGTTATTTTTCCATCACCATCATAATTATGAATCATTGCTAAATGAGACAGTCAATAAGCAAGGACTACCTCTATATCCTTGCTTATTTTCCGAGAGGGACAAATGGTTCATATAATTCACAAAGCACTCTATGTAGCAAACCTATGGAAAACAGGGTTTCTGGGAAGGTAAAAAGGGATGCCAGGGGGATGTTAAAATATAAAATAATTTCTCTGTCACTGTATAATGTTTTGGAAAGAACACTTGAAATGAATAATCAAGATATAAAAATAGAAGAGCTTAATATGATTTTATGCTAATTTGCCAAAAGGTTTTCCTTTGTGTTGATGATTTTCAAGAAAAAGTGTAGGATATTTTATAATATATTCCTCTTTTGGTTGTATTTAGGACTTCAGTAACTAGGTTCTGGAAAATCCAGGAGATCACCAGTTGGTAGAAAAGATTCTTTAATGCTATCTAGCAGATAGCTTGGTTTTTGCAACTCATATAAGGTAATCATAGGCATTTTGCTAATTCTCTGAATTTGCACACTTCAAGGAAATACAACAATCAAGCTTGGAAATGAAAAGTGTACTGTATATTTGTTCAGGGAAGAATTGCAGGCAGAAATAAAGTCTGAAGATAATGAAGAGCTGTATCATTAGAAAACATAATTAGGCATTAAAATGATATACTATAATTATAATTATACTATAATTCAACAGACAATGTCACATGAAACAAAGTTCACCGCCAACTTGAGGAGTGAAATGGTCAGCCGCTTCAAATAATGACATAGTAAAATGTGCTAGTAACACTTAAATCACAAATAATTATTTTAAGAGTTAAGATGGATTAGAATCTTAATAGAAAAATGTATTTACATGAATCTGACAAATTTCTTAGTTCAGGGTTTTTTTAAAATTATTATTTCAATCTCTGTGCTCTTTCTTAACAATTGATTAGAAATATGTGATTTCTCTAGAATCCATCAACAAAAGAATTATTCTATAATCTAAGGCGAAGAAAATATAAAAAAAGATAATACAATAAAATAGATAATAATATGTCAATATATATCAACTCTTCTATTATCTTATTCACAGTGAAATAAGTAAATCTACACAGTCTACAAGGGACAAAACTGATCAAAACTCTTTAAGAAGGATGTTTCAAAGATTGGAAAGTAGGTCCTAAAAATGCTCACTTCCAAGGCTCGCTCATGCAATAATTTTATACAGATGGGACGTGGATGGAATTATGCCTACAGGTTGTCCTCAATTTACAACAGGCGAAACTTACAACAGCACTGAAAAAAGTAGCTTATGGCCATTTTTCACACTTACAGCCATTGCAGCATCCCCATGGTCATGTGATCAAAATTCAGATGCAGGACAACTGGTTCATATTTATGACTGTTGCATAGGGATCATGTGATCAACTTTTGCAACCTCCGGACTAGCAATGTCAATGGGAAAGCCAGATTCACTTAACAACTGTATTACTAACTTAACAACTGAAATGATTCACTTAACAACTGTGATAAGAAAGAGTATAAAATGGGGCTAAACTCTCTTAACAAACGCCTCACTTTTCAATATACATTTTGGGCTCATTTGTGATTGTAGAGTAAGGACTATCTGTATTTGATTTGGATGAATGGGCACGTGAATACAGGAGAAGCAGTTCCCTCAGTTAACTATACAGGGCTTTAAGGATGGCCATCAGCTTTTTGAATTGCATGTGGGAGATGACTGGCAACCAGTGAAGCTCCTGACACAGTTGGTTCATCCAAGAACATTAGGATACCCCCATAATTGCCTGTGCTGCCATATTCTTCAAGCTGTAGCTTCTAAATGCTCTTCAAGGCATATGAAGAGTACATTAAAGTAATTCCAATAGCAGGTGAGCATGTGGAACTGTGTACAGGACCTTGTGATCCAGGAATGACATGCAGGATCTAATTGTGCAAAAGGTTTGCTAGACATGGCTACCGCTTGCTCCTCAAGCAGGAATGGAGAGTCGTAAAGAACTCACAAATTGGGAACCACCTTTAAGCAGTTGACTGCAACCCAGATCAAAATCAAAATTGGTATTGCATTAGAATTATTAGGGCCATAAACCCAAAGCCATTCTTTCCTGGGGGAATTCAGCTGATGTGTGTACCTCCCTATCCAGACCCTGACAACTTCCAGGCTCTGAGTTAGCATTTCCATCACATTGCCTGTTTGAACCAGGGATAAATGGTGGGTATCATCAGCATATCGATGTCATTGAAACTTGTGCTGACATATGATTCTCTCAGTGGTTTCACATAATTGTTGAAAAGAAGTAGAGAAAGGAGACCCCTGAAACTCTTTAGAAAGAAGTCTCAGGGAAGAGATCTCCTCTGTCATCACCATTGATTGAAGCCACCACTTTAGGGTGGAAAAGGATCATTGCAAACATTAACTCCCCCATACCAACCACTTGTAATTGGTTTAGTAGGATGCAAATGGAGAATGATTTATACACATAACTTGTTTTCAGATTAAAAAGAAACCACCCCCTTCTTATCTGCAGCATCTCCATATTCACTCAAAGATGGCTGATGGATAAAAAGCCGGTCCAGATTTGTAAACAATAACAACAGGGATGATGTGAAAGGTCACACAAATAATATGTCTGAATATTAGGAAAAAAGATGATTCAGTTATGGTTTTCCATAGTTCAGTCCTCTCTTGGTCCCTCACTTGCTCCTTTCCATTTGAAACAAGCAAACTGAGAATTCAAACTGCGTCCATTACTTAATGGTGGATTGCAGAAGAAATAACCAATAGTAAAATCCCATGCATATCTTCTCAGAAGTACACTCCTTCAAGATATATTTAATTATTACATTTATTGGTGGCCGGTCTTACCACAAAATGTCAGGAGCTTTACAATATTAAAAAAGATAAAACTATACTGTAAAACATGTACAACATCTAGAAACAATACAATACAAATAAAATACTATAAAATATATAAAATACTATAAAAAATAAAAATATTGAACTCTAACTGAAAGATGGGGAGGAGAGAGTGGGAGGGGGGAGAGGGGAGATCTGTTATCAACCATCTGCAATGTGAAACCCCTCCACAAGTCAAATGACAGAACAAGGTTTTTAAGCTCTTGCACATGGTTAAGAGGGTTGGAACTGACCTCATTCTGATGGAGAAGATGTTCCAAAGGGCTGAGAAGGCTCTTCTCCTGGATCCTGCCAGCATGGGTATCTTGGCCAATTTGGCCTGCAGCATGCTTTCTCTGCTAGCATGCTGCTAGTGTGTGTGTGTGT
>JANHFL010005280.1:7724-22552 GCA_032468155.1 Oxyrhabdium leporinum
CTAGAGCTCAGATAAAGACTGTTCCCACAGTAGCAACTCCTGCTTCAGACCCGATCAGCTCTCACTTTTATTTTAGTTATAGTAATAAAAACATATAAGAAAAAAGGGGTGTGAGGGGGGAAGTGTCTATGTATGCGCATGTGTATGTATATACACAAAGACACATATACACAAACTGAAACCTTCTCCCCAAAATGTGTGCCTTTTTCCTATATTTGTAAGGAATTCATTATTGGTGAAATTTATGATACCAAAGACTGAGATCACTGATTGTGGACACACTGTTTTGTTTTTTTTAAAGGGTAAGTAATCCAAGTGCCCAATACATTGAAATTATCAATGACAAATAGGAAAACCATAATCTTTCAAAAGTCATATATCCTGACCATATCTGAGTGTATATGAGGAAGAGAACAATTTTATTATACTATTTAGCAATAAAAGAAGGAAAATGAAAGCTTTGTTATCAAAATGGACAGAAGCTTTTTTTGCTAACAAAATTTTAGTGATTAGTGAGAAACAGCAGTATTAAATGATAGAATTACCTTCATAATTGGGATAGTTGTAGTAGGCAAAGTGATTCCTTCTCCCTGGGATTAGAAACACATGCACAGGACCCAGGTGAAGGCAGCAGCAGCAGAACAGATACCATGCAGAACATGCGGAGGAGGGCAGCGAAAAGAAAAGATAGGAAAGAGTGAAACTGTAGGCCACGAACACTTACTCAATTTAAGAGGATGCAGTGCGTTTAATACTTTCAACTTTAAAAACTGCACAGAATATATAGACATTGGTGTTGTGGATGGATTAATATGATTAAGTAGTTGGCAACAAGCTGCTAGAAGAAAGCACAGAAAAACCACCAAATGAAGTGAAAAGGTAATAATTGATTGTATTCAGACAAGAAAATAATTTATGTTACAGTTGTTTTACTATACTCACTGTTCTGTCTTTTACTTATTTTTTACAACTATACCAGGATAATATAATATACATTTAAGTAGAGAATCCTGTAACTCTATATTCACCA
This sequence comes from Oxyrhabdium leporinum, assembly GCA_032468155.1. Lineage (NCBI taxonomy): Eukaryota > Metazoa > Chordata > Lepidosauria > Squamata > Cyclocoridae > Oxyrhabdium > Oxyrhabdium leporinum. The sequence goes on from JANHFL010005280.1 coordinate 8,755, forward strand.
AAGATTTATTTTTTGCAGATGCAGATATAACAAAATATCAGAATGTTGTCATAAGTGATGTATATTATATTGAAAAGTATGTCTTATGCAGAGAAAACCTGCACATGTTCTATCATATTTGACAGAAGTATACATTTATTTTGCTTTCAGCAGTATACTGACAAAAATATGAACTATGGAACTTACTGAGCAATTTTGGCCTAGTTAATTTCTCATGACAGCCTAAATCATTGATTTCTGTGAGAATGAAATGAGGAAATATCTGCATCTATCATACTTTAAGCTGCCAGGAAAAAGGCAATGTATAAATGCAATAAATAAATAGGGCATGGAACATGGCAAATAACAGCTAGCGTACTTATTGCAACATAAAATTCATATCCCATTTCCTTTATTCCAGTTCACAAATAATTCCATGCATTACAAATATTGAAAATTTAAAAGTAGCTTTGCTGACATAATGTCCTCAATTCCCTAGTCCTCAATTATAGAGGGAAAACTCAAACTAAGATCAATTTAATAAAATAATAGTTTTATTAATTGTATTAATAATTATCTTAAAATAAATAAAATAAATAAGGCTCGGTAGGAGAATAAAAATGCCAAATCCAACCTGAACATCTGGCTGATTGTGCAATGAACCATTAAAAATTAATTAGACAAATATTTTAAATAAGTTGTTTAATATAACTTTTTCTATAAAAAGATGAATCTGCTTGAATAAAATTCCTTTTCAATAAATTAACCGCCCTACATAACTCTTAAGAGACAGAAAAAATGCAGTAAATTAAAACTGGTATCTAACACTATATTTTTCTATTCTATTTTCTATTTTCTTAGAATCCTATTCCAAGATTCTAAAAGTCTTAGAATAAGTATATTGTTTGACTATTAAAAGCTATTAATTTAGCCACACATTATGTAAAAGAAGTTTACTAACTAAATATTTTTAATCTATAGTATAATTCAATCCATAATGAAAGCTATCAAATTAAATATATAATTGCTCCTACTAGAAGACTGAAAAATATTTTTCTTCCTCTTTTCAATTAAAACAAAACATTTCAGAACTTACAAACACAATAGTAATAAAATAGGAAGACATTGACAGTGATAAATGGTAACAAATACCAAAGCAAAAATAAAAATAGGGCTAAAGGAAAGTTAAAACTTCATCCAGTGATTAGAACAAATCTTAATGAATATAAGAAAACTACATGTGAGGAAAATATTCTAAATTGCAGGATGGCATCATCAAAACAGTACATCCCTTTGTCACTCTCAATTTCATATTGCAAGGACACTGCGAGAGACCTCTTCAAGTATTTGCTTCCCAAGATATATAGGGACTTAAAGGGACAAACAGTTTAGATAGTATTTTGGAACAGACCAGAAAGCAATGCAGTTGTAAACTTAGTTCTGGAAAAAACAAAGTTCCAATTATGTGGTCTCAGCAATTTGGCAGATAATTAGTTTTCTTTTTGCCATTTGTCTACATTTCCTAATCAGAAACATTAAAAAGACACTTCCTTAAGCAAAGAAGATACTATACAGCAGTGGCCCCCAGCTTTTGGGAACCAGGGACTGGTTCCATGGAGAGAGATTTTTCCGTGGACTGGAGGGTGTGTGGTTACATGTGCTGCCTCCATCTTACGGATGGGGCTTTGCTTGTTTGCACAGCCCGGTTTCTGACATGCCATGGACTGGTGCTGGTCCACGGATCGGGGGTTGGGAATCCCTGCTATACAGTACATTTAATACATGAGGTATATTTAAGCACATTGTAGGAAAAGGGTTCCATTAAAATCCTGGTATCAATACATTCTTACTAAAATGTGGGGGTCAAGAAAAGTTGGATGAAGATATACATCATACTGTGTATATAATACATGCACATGTTAATGTATGCATATGCATCTCTATGTAAATAAAAATGGATAGGAAAAGAATCCAGATTATTTTACTCTACTTTATTTGAATTTTTCAACATTTCAAAAAACCTGGATAAATGTTAACATTGTGCAATGCTGCTTTTTACTTTCAACAGTTTTTCCTCCACTTACATACATTTTTGGTCTCATTCTTCTCTAAAACTCATAAATTTAATCAGATAAAATGATGAAAATACAGCATGGGCCAGCCTTCTCCCTAGGTACTGTAGACAACTTCCCTGACACACCCAGAAAAAGTATATTTTATTTATTTTGTTATATTATTTAATTTAAAAAGCATCATACTGCAGGAATAAAATGCTAAAAGTTTTTCATCTAATATATACCCAAATTCTTTGGCAGTACAATAATCCAGGAGAGAGAGAAAAATAAGGTAAAACTAGAGAGCATGATGGAAAAGTAGTAGTAGTGATCAGGAGTAGCATCACCACATTGCCTTCTGGTAAAAGGGTAGTTTATAACTGACCATAGTCATCACTGCCAGCCTGTTTAGTGGGAGCCCTATAACATGCTAAGCATTTCAAATGTCACCCAGTGATAAAAATCAATTGTTCTAGGCCGAGAATTTGTGACTGGTGAAATCTGTAAGCCCATTGCCAAGGTGAGTTTACGGATGAAAAACATCCAAGTCCATTACCATTCATGATGTCACAAAGTTTTTTAAATATTGATGATTCCCACATGCTATAGCACAGCAGTCCCCAATCTTTCTTGGTCCATGGACTGGCAGTGGTGGCTGGGGGAGGTGATGGTTTCACACACACAATTTAGCTCCCATGCATGTGCAAATGAAGCTTCATGCGATTGCCCGCTGCTTGTGCATCCTGGTTCCCAACAAGCTGTGGACTGGTACCAGTCTGTGGACCAGGTTGGGGGTCCCAGAATGCAGTACTGCAGGCTACTTCCAGGTCGGGTCTCATCGGCTCAAGGTTGACTCAGCCTCCCATCCTTTCGAGGTGGATAAAATGAGGACCCAGATTGTTGGGGACAATATGCTGACTCTGTAAACCGCTTAGAGAGGGCTGTAAAGCACTGTGAAGCGGTGTATAAGTTTAAGTGCTTTTGCTATAGCATCAATAATCCTTAAAACTATGCCCCATTACACAGCATATTTAATGCTTTATAAAAGAATCATTCTGTACTTTTGTTATTAAAATTTAGAGTTCCAAAGACCACATCATTCATATAGAATCTTTCATGTACTTTCCTTTTTTGGTCCCCTGCCCTTATCTCAAAATTAATATCTTTATTCTTAATAGGTTTTGCCAGATTTCTGTTGTAACCATGTCAAATACCATGTCAAAACCATGTCAACTCACAGAAGAGTCGTTCTTCAGAATCATCTTTCAACAAACTGAGTATTTCAGCAAACCAAGTCACTGTACTTGCTCCGCTTTAATTAGAAGTTATGATCTTAGTAGTGATCATGCAAAAATAAGCGAGTACAATCAATTATCAATCAAAACACTATAAAACCAGGAATTTAGAAGTATAGAAGTGGCATGCGGCTGTAATGTTACAAGGAAAATAATTTGATATTTCAAGTAGCACCTTATGAAACAATGACTAAAATATAAAGATGGTTGACTGCATCTGAAAGTAATATTCTATTCTACAATGGTCTATGTGAAACATAAACATAAAATAATGGGGGAAAGGGTATGAAAATGGTTACTTTTACAAAAGAGAAAGTACTTTCACTATACATATTTCACTACTTATTCCCACTATGTGAATTCTTGTACAACCACTTATAGTATCTTAGAAATAGGTACTTTTCTTCTGATGATAATCTTTGAAAGTATCCCAGTATTTAGATTAGGCACAAAATATTTGACTAGACAGATAAAGCATAAAACTGTAAATAAATGCACACATGTAGTTCTCTGAGCCATGCCTTCTGTCCTCCAAATAATTTTTGGTCCACAAACTCATTTTGTAGGCACTAAAGATGCTGCCTAGCAAGGCATGGGCACACTGGATCATGGGAGGCCCTCCAGAAAGAACAGTGGCCTGGCCGCACTGCACTTCAGTCCAACTCAGTGGGTCTCCCAGCAACAGCAGTTTGGTTGTCTGGATCAAACAATTAGCACCTTGAGGTCTCTTGCACTCTGCCCTCTAGACTACCCTCCCCCAATCTCGTGCTCTGTGGCAAGTGTTCCTTCTGAGGAGACAAATCCTCCACAAAGAAGCAGCAGGAAAATAGGGCTTAGCCAAGGAAGACCTGCTGGAGGCAAAGGCTGTCTGAGAGAAAGGGAAGCAGGCGGTAGATGCAGAGGTCCCATTTGCTCTTCCACTTCAGTGGTCTCTTTTCCAGGCGAGGCATGAAAAGGATGGTGAGCAAGTAAGAAAAATATCTTTGATAGGGGAAGAGACGGAAGGAAGAAGGACTCACTCTGCAAGGCAAGGAGACAGAAGGGAAAGCAAAGCAATATTTGGGCAGCTCCGGTGGAATGTATTTCCTAAATTATATCATTCCCGATATGTTCTTCTCTGCCAGCTATAGTCAAAGTGAAGTGGTTCTCTTTCAAAGCAAAGTTTTTTATTTAATACATTTATCTTTAATGGCATATTGCGGTACTCTACATTCTCAGCTAATCAGGAACATTTCTATCAATATATGAAAAGACTTTAATGTTACGGTCGTTAATCTTTTCCTTGTGCAACACTCCTTGGATTATTTTAATTAAGACCCCAAATTTAAGCTAACAGTTAGACTTTAAGGAAATTATTTTACTATTGCTACACTTCAGAAACACAAAGATTATATATGTATAACAACTCTTGTTCTGGTTTTGTGCAGATACAGTTTATCTAAAATATTTAACATTATGCAATAAGGCTCCAATGGCTTTCTTTGGCTAACCCAGAAGAACACAAAGAATATCCTCTATTTCTCCTCTTTTCTATAAAGGTGTGCAAATTGCATATATATACCCCAGATCGGAAGCCTCAGAAATTGTCAAGAGTAATTCTGAAAGTCAATCACTCCAAACACAAATAACATTTTAATAACATAATTTTTACCTGGACTTAGTTCAACCAGGTAAGGTAGTTTCTCAGGTGGAAGAGAAGAGCCATAACCAGACCTATCAATCCTTTCCTTTCCTTTTAATAGTTTTACATCAACTTGCTTCTTCAGCTTCTTTGGGACATAATCAGGTGGCCGTCTTTTTAACTGAAAGACTAATATTCCTAAAATACAGAAGCACAAACAGATCATTTAAATGTGACCTAAAAAAATTGAAGCATAAATTACACTAAATGGTCAATGGCAATGATATTGTCCCATTACAAAGTTACAAAATTAAAATTAATTCTCTATCGCATGCAGCTTCATTACAAAATCCACTTTCATTCAGATGTACTACCAATTTTTATTTAGTGCTATGCAATGGGCCTATACAAACTTCACTATACAGTCCTTCTCTTTTTTAGGCCATACAAACACTTTGGACTGTTTGACTGTTCAGTCACTGAGGAACTTACAACATCTCAATTCAGATTCCGGTGCTTCAAGAAAGTCTTTTGTTATTTATTCAAAAGTCTGGGCACAAATCTCAGACCCTTTGGATTTGTTTACAACTCACTAATGGTACTGTGTCAAAATAGCCACAAAGTTGTTACATACTTTAAAAAACTAAAGTTACCTTTATCACTTGGCCATTCCCTGAATATTTGAAGTGGACACTCATCATCATCAAGGATAAATTCTTTAGCACCGCTATCATCAGAATGCTGAGCACCAGGAGGAAGCATGACCTAAAGAAAAGGCAGGGTATAAGTAAGATAGAAAATTTCCATATTATTTGTAATAATAACATGCTTCAATCTACACCCAGTTTAATTTGCTACTCAAGGACAACGTTTTAAGAATAGCTTACTTCTGAGTTTCAGTATTACAAAGTAGAAAAGGGAGAACAGTTATAATATGGCTGAAGTATGAACACTGTGTTTTTGGTTCTTTTAACTTTGCCTCTCCAATCAGTAGACAGTTGAGAATTAGCTCTTTCTAATAATACCGGGTCAGGGCACTATGCATCTTTTTACTAAGTAAAACAGAATAGTAGGGTCCTTCTTCCTACCTATATATCTCATGCTTAAAGCAAAATTCATAGATTTGCGGTATCTGAGGAAGATATAAGATTGTGAGAGGGTGAAAGAGGTACAAAGATGGAGAAAGCAAAGGAATTACTTTTTTGTTAAGTATAAATGTGTTTGTACAACTCCTTAATGTCTATAGAGCTATCTCCTCTATAACGCAAATTGAAGATGGATCCTGCAAAAAGTTTAAAGGTTATTTCAAAAGCATTATCTTGAAAAGAGCTTATTTATTTTTATATGTTTATTCCATTGTATTGTTTTATTAAAGCTGCTCTGAGAGTCATAAATTAAAGCAAGAAAAAACAAATCATTTAACTAATTTAACCAGTTCAGAATAACTCTTATTTTAAATTACTACTTGACTACTAATAGCCAAATGAAATCAGAGAGACAAAACATTTACTGTGTTACCACTGGGTATTGGCTAAGAAACAAAAGTGTTCTCTTGTCAATAATAATGTAAAATAGCGGATATAAAACTCAAATGAGATAGCATTGAAAGACTAAAAATGTTCAGGAAAGTTAATTAGTTTGACACTATTTTTTTTTATTAATTTACTCACACGAGCAATACAATATTCCTTGGGATTTTCCTTTTCTAGACTGTACTTCTCCAGGGCCTCAATAACCGCAAAATCTGCAGTATCTGTAGTAGATAGTAGGATTGTCTTGTATGGTATATTTGGTTTCAAACTATCTGCATAAATTCTTAGTGTTCCACCTAAAAATAATTAATTCACGTTATATGTACCAATATATGATTTGATTTCTTTCATAAATTTCATGGAATTCCCAATAATAATTTCAAAATGAAAGATCTTTCTCAAAATACAATGACTATTTCTGCAAAACACCATGCTTTCATTAAGAATTATAATGAACATAATTATAAACCTCCAATTTTCCAAGGGCAAACTTAGTATTTTCAAAAGATAGCTTTTTAGGAATATTACACTCTGAAGAAAGATTCGCTTGCCAAGGAAAATCTCTAGTTTTGCACACTCTTGCTAAACATCCAACCTTCAAACATCAAATAAATTCCTTGGTTTTAATCTAAACTTCCACCTGAATCTGGTCTGCCATCAGAACTCCGAAATTCTTGCATTCTTTTTTCTAGCTTCTGTTGTCTCCGCCTTTTCATTACTACTTCTGGGTTGGATATTGTTCGAGTGAAACTGGTCTCAGGCATATCTTTGTAGACTTCTGCTGCAAGACGAGAGTTTTCACTGCCGAAAAAAATTTCAAGAATTATTCAGAATACGCAAGTTTATAGTACTTTTCCTTTAAAAAAGAAAAAAAACATACACTTTCTGTACTGAAGTTTTATACATATTAATGTGAAGCCAACAGCCCAAGGGCTGGGTATGTACCTCTGTTACTTAAAGGTACTTTATTGACTGGCCAGATAAGCAGTGATTTATTGTAGTGATTAATCGACAAAACCAGTTATCTACACCCCAAACCAGCTTATCATCTCAACCAGTTTCTAGAACATTATCATAATTTTTTGGTGACAAATAGTTCTAGGATCCTAGCAATATAAAATGTGTCACTAAGTGATAAGAGGAAATCTGCTTGCTTTACCAAATTTTGCTTAAAGTAATTCCAAGAATATTGAGGGATGAGCAAACATGTATGTTTTTTTGCATATGAAGAGCACATATGTGAAAACATATTACAAAAAATGGCACTCATAATCCTAATTTCTGGTTACTATTAAAAATATAAAAAGTATGGGTAGTCCTCAACTTACAACCATTTGTTTAGTGACCATCTGACGTTACAATAGCACTGAAAAAAGTGACTTATGACAGTTCTTCACATTTACAATTGTTGCAGCATCCCCATGATCATGTGATCAAAATTTGGATGCTTGGCAAGTATATTTATGAATGGAAGTGCTGTTCTGCACATAAAAAACTTTTTACAAATAAGTTATGCGATCAGAACCAAACAGTAAAGTAATTTAAAAAAAAACATATTTTAACAATTCTTGTAATTTTATGATTTGAGACTCACATGTCATCTCCATGAAATGGCCCGTGATTGTCTAAAGTTTGTTGCTGTGCTTCTTTTTCTCGCCTCTTTTTTTCTTTTTTTTCTTTCTTTGATAGGGTCCGCTTAAAGTTTTGGATCACTCCTTCTTTTTCTTGTTTTTCAGGGCCATTGCTCTGAGCCTTCTGAAACATGTCAATTTTATTAGTATTTTGATTCATTTGTATTATTTTCCAAAGCAACACCATTCAATTGTAAATATCAATGGTGATAATACTTGTAAAATTATGCATTTGGCGAAGAATCAGCAAGAATTATCTCAACATTTGGCCAAGATGATTAACACAGAAAGGTTACAATTCATTCACAATGCTGAACCAAAGTTTATTCCGATTTGAATACAGTTCTGTGTGTCTTCAAAATGACAACTTTTACGCTATCTAGAGAGTGACTATTTATACTTTGACAGAATTCAGCTTCAGTGTCATCTGCCAATCGAAGATTATTTTTTAAAGGAAGTTCTGATTATTTTAACAAACCAATTTCATTATTCTTGACCTAGAATTTATTTCAAACCAGATTTTTTGATTTGAGTGGAGTTTCTGTAATTCTTATACCGAAGGGGTATAAGGAACAGGTTTCCCCTGTCTTGTCAGGTCCAAGTCTAGGGGGCAATGCTTATCTCTTTTTTTCAATCCAGGGAGCCAGACCAAGGCACACAGAACACTGTTACCTTCCCACCAAAGTGGCACCTATTTATCTACTTGCATTTGCATGCTTTCGAACTGCAAGGTGGGCAGGAGCTTGAACAAGAATGGGAGCTCACCCAATCATGCTCAAGTCTCGAACCTGGGCTGTCATTTTTCCAGCCGACAAGCTCAGCATCTTTAACCACTGAGTCATAGTGCCCCTCAAACAGTATACATAAGCCTAATAAAGGTAGTCCTCAACTTATAACCACAACTGAGCCCAAAACGTCTGTTGCTAAGCAAGACATTTGTAAGGTAATTTCCCATTTTATGAACTTTCACTGTAATTGTTAAATTAGTAACACTGTTGTTAAGTGAATCTAGCTTCCCCATTGACTTTGCTTGTCAGAAGGTCACAAAAGGGGATCACTTGACCCCAGGACACTGCAACCACTATAAATAAGAGCCAGTTGCCAAGCATCTGAATTTTGTTCACTGACCTTGGGGATGCTGCAATGGACATAAGTATGACAAACAATCATAACTCACTTTTTTCAGTGCCGTTTTCACTTTGAACGGTCACTAAACAACAGTTGTAAGTCAAGGACTACCTTTATTTTGGTTCAGTTTATTTTGATTTGCCAGTCTATTAATAAAACATAGTTCAGTATTACATGCAAATTTGGATGACTTTGACCAACATTCACAGATCCAAATTGAGTATCCAAATTGAGCCAAAGAAGTTGTTTCAGGACACGTAAATTTTTAACTAGCAAATACCTGCGGTGGAAAAAACTGGATTTTTTTTCTTGAATTTTATTATAAAATATCAATTCATAAGATATAATTCAGAAATATATTGTTTATCAACCTAATTAGCAGAATATAAAAATTAGTCAGCTTATTCAACATTAAAAATGTAGTTTCCCATATTAAAAAAACAGAAAAATAACTATTCCTATACTAATCTGAATGTGCCAAATTAGTAAACATTAGACTACTTAGTTATATAAAAATAAGACATATCATAATAGAGATAATTACTCCGTGATAATCATAATCTACCCAAACATATCTCAAAATTTAAAAGTTTATTAATACATTCATTTGCTTTATAACATTTTAAAACTGTTTTAATTTTTTTTTTACTTTTTATTACATGAATCCATTAGCTGTTTTGGGTTATAATTTATTTATTGACAATAATACAAAGTAATATACATAAATCTTCTACGTATGTAATGGATATAAGCTTGAGGAATAGAAGGAAGCAACACAACTACAATGTCAGATAAAAGAACTCTAAATCCGGGCAAAAGTGTAACCTGGGAAAGCACCTCAGACAGGATCCTCTATAGTTCTCATGAAGATAAAGGGAGGGATCAAGAAAACATATCCATGCTTTTAAGATGTTACTGTAGCCTTATAATAAAAACAGTTATAGCATTTATAAATGTGGCTTCCTATTATGGTCAACCTTGAATGGCTAGCAACTTACAACAATGAACAAAAATTCTTTAACTGAGCGCTAAGCATTACAACTAGTCATAAAATTCCTTTTTTTGAGCTGAAATATAACGAAGATCCTCAGAAGCACTGAAAGCAGCATTCTAAGGATGTTGATTTTTAAACAACAAATGAATTGAACTTTACACATGAAGATTTAGTATTTTGTCACACACATAAACATAAGATTTGTAATCACTGACCATCTTCCATATATCTATAAAACTATTTAACATTTCCATTCCAACAAAAATTTACTACTGGTTAAAGCAGTATTTGAATCAGCATTAACTGCCTCATTTGAGAAGTTAAGCTAATAGAAACTAAATGGAATAGAAATCACACACTCTGCCTAACATAACTGTGCCAGAATGCATAAGACTACCTGTAAAGGCACATTCAATGACTACAAATAGGGATGTACAAAAAAATCTACAATATGAAGACAATTAATTTTTATAAACACAGAAAACTCAGATATACACACCAATACAGCTCAAATATGTACACATATACAGAACATTGCTTCTTTTTACCTTTGGAGGAAGTGCATCATTTTCATTCTTAAGCACAAATCTTCCTTCACGATCATCTTTGTTCCAATTTAATTGTACAACTAGAGGCTTCTCATCTATATCCAATCTTCTTTCTTCTTCAAAATAAGAGAAAAAAGACAAGATCAAACACTGCAGAATGTTGACAATTAACATAGCAGCCAAGAAATGATACAGCAAACACATTTAGTTAACAGACTGCTCTATCAAGTCTTTCAGTTTATCAAAATGAATAAACTGCCAGTAATTGAAATTTGAAACCACCATTTCTCACCTGACACTTATCAGGTGTGTTAGGACTACAATTTCTAAAACATTCAGGCAGCACAATTTTTGGATGACAATTTTGGGAGTATACAATATAAAAAGCATCTTATTTTTTAAAAAAAGTTGCTTTGAACATTTAAAGTCTGCCTATAGGCTTCAAAAGTAAGCTGTAGTTGTCCAAAAACCAAACATGTAATGAAATGTTTAAATATATATACGCATGTACATATACAATTTAAAGTTTCTTCAATAAATGGGAAGGGGAATCACTCCTTTTTAACTTACTACTCTTTTTTTCACCATAACCTTAAGAAAAATCTCCCTCTTTGACAACATAAGTTAATACTGTCAAGGGAATCATTTCGTTTTAAGTCATTCATCTATTAAAAAGTAATCAACCAATATATATAATTATGAACAGATCAGATTTAATAAGGACAAGATTTAAAATTAAGAATGAATATAAGTCATTTTAAGTTTCTCAAAATTTCTTAAGCTAATGGGATATAAAAAAATGTTTGCTCTAAACTTACCTGATACAACTACGTAAACTTTAATTTATTCATTATTATTCAAGTAACTACTGCAGTACAACATCTATTGATTAATATTCAAAAGACATGTTCCTAAACCAACCATTAATTAAATAAACAGCTTCATTATCGTATTTAATAGTGTCAGAGATCACAGAACATCTCACTGTCCTTATGAGAAACATATATATATATATATATATACACACACACACACACACACACATATATATATATACATACACACACACACACACACACACACGTCAGGAAGCTACAGTATGGACATACAATGGATGGCAAAATAGTGAGACAAGGCTTATACTTTTCCCTTATTTATTCAACCCGTATAATGAATATATATTAAAATTTGATTGGAAGAAGGTGTTTTATCTTTTTTTAAATTTGGAGGAAAAAACATCAGTAACCTGTGTTATGCTTATGGCACTACAGGTATTAAACCTACTAAGTAATCAATCGATCAATTCAGTCAATATTTGATCTATGATCAGTTAAATCAAAAAGAAAACAAATAAAAGCGACCTAGCGACTGTTCAAAGTTATGATTGACTTGAAAAAGGGGACTTACAATCTGGATCCAATGTTCTAACAGTTGCCCCTCCCACTGATCACATGACTGAATTATGAATGCTTGGCAACACAGCCATATTTATGGTCATTTGCAGCATCCCATGAGCATATGACTGTATTTCACAAGTTTTACCAACAAAATGGACTAAAATTAAGTATAAGACAATCAAATGAATAACATCAAGTACAACAATCAGCCTTAGAAATGCTAATGAAGATACTGAAATGATTGATAGCTTCTGCCTTTTAGGATCAACAGAAAAAAATATGAAGTCAAGAAATACACCGCAGATTAGCACTTAGCAAAGCAGCCAAGAAAAGATACTCATGCCATGATGTGTCTATACCTACAATGATCAGATTAGTGCAAGCACTTTTCCCTGTGATACTCTATAGCAGTGATAGTTGCACTTTGAACAAAAACAAGATAGAGTATTGATTTTTTTGAATTTTGGTGTTGAGAAGATTCCTGAAAATACCATGAATGACTAAGGAAATGAACAAATGGATCTTCAAACTGCTTAATCCAGAGTTTTACTTAAAGTACAAATGATCAGACCCAAATTATTTTACTTCGGACACATTACGCAAAGACATAGCTCTCTACCAAAAGCTCTAATGCTGGGAAAGAGAAGAAGAGAACCACCAAGAACAAGGTGGACAGCTACAGTAGCAATGGATGCTGTAGATCAGGTTAGAGACAGATCATCATAGAGAAAATCTATATGGTCAGTAAAAGTTGACAATGACACAAACTTAGTCAACCAGTGTCAAATACAGGGTATCAGATCGCTGTAAGTCATTGTAATCGCTTTAAAGCATAAACAGATCACTCAACTAAATAGACCAGTAAAACAAGTATTTCTTCTTGGTTGTTGTTACCTGGGTGCACACCAACCTGAACTTTTTCTATTAAAGCAAGAGACAAAAAATAGTGAAACTTGTTTTTTTGCCTCTGTAGAAATACTATATTCTACTTCAGAAACACTGCTAAATTTATGTCAATAAGGGATTAAATTAGAAAGTCATTATATAGATTATTTTAAAATATCCTTTGGAATTGTCTTGTATCATTTTGTTATGCTACAAAAATATGTGTGGAGATCAAATAGTAGTAAGAAAACTTTGAAAATCACAAAAGATTAATGAAAAGCTTCCCTACATCAAGAATAAACTTTCTTTTGCAGCAAGGGCATCTCTATAATAAAATATGAAAAAGCAACATGATAACAGGAGTGCAATTTGGCTCTTTTATTACAGAAAAAATACATTTTACACAGTGGTGAAATCTAATTTTTTTCACCACCAGTTCTATGGATGTGGCTTGGTGGGGGGGGTCATGTGGCTAAGTGGGTGTGGCCAACTCAACATTACTCACGGCAAGGTGGGGCGGTGGCCTTGCTGTGAGTGACATTGAGTTGGCCACGCCCACCCAGTCACATAACCGATGCTGAAGAGACGGCGATGCTGAAGGTTAGTTAGGAAAAAAGGCAAAGAGGTGACGGCTGGAGGCTTCTGGCACCGCTTTTTGCCGGAGCGAAGGGCCTCTGGCCATCACCTCTTTGCCTCCCGGAACGGAGCCGGGAATGGCGGCTGGAGGCTTCTAG
>JANHFL010005280.1:37029-57724 GCA_032468155.1 Oxyrhabdium leporinum
GAGGCGGGGGAAGCGGCCAGCAACAACAGCGGTTTACCTCTCCACCTCCTGAGGCGGAAAAAAAAGAGGGGGGGGGGGAAAGGCCGTCAGGGAAAACAACCTTTCTCGTATTTCTCCGTCTCTCTCACCTCAGTGGGGGGACTGATCTCAAACAGGTCCAGCCGGTTCGCGTTCCAGTGGTTGATGATATCGGCCAGCTTGCGCCGTTCCTCCTCGCGGCTACCTCCTCCTCCTCCACCACCACCGCCGCCGCCGCCCGACATCCTTCTCGGCCGTTCTCCGGGTTTCTCGCAGCCACCGACACGATGGGAGGGCCCGTGACGGCCCGGCAACGGAGTTCCCGGTGAATATGTTGGGGTTTTGGTTGGTTTTTTTTTCTCCCCCCCCCCTCACAAAAAAAAATATAAATAAATAATAAAGCGGGTTGAGGGGGGGGGAGGCGAAGGAAAGGCTAGCAGGGCAACCAGTCCTTCTGGTGCCGCCCCTCGCCGAGCAAATCCTTCGCGAAGCCCAGACTTTGCCCGCTTCGCTTTAAGCGCAGGGCACCCGAAAGGTCTCTGAGGTTTTGGTGGCAGCGCTTCCTGTTCGGCAGCGTCTCTCCTTCGCCTCACGGAACAACGCCGCCGCCGCCTCACTCCCCGCCCCGGTTGTCTCCTTTCCTTCCTCCCCGCCTTTTCTGAGAGAGCGAGCGAGAGAGAGCGAGAGACGCTCACAGACACCGTTCCGTGCGCGCGGCCGCTCCGCCGTTCTATCACGAGCGCGTCACAAACGCCGCTCACCTCCTCTCCTCCTCCCTCTCCCCCTCCCCCTCCCCGGTCCTTTGCGCGCGCACCTCCAGGAAAGCATCCGCGAGCCGATGTCAGGTCAAGAGCGGGCGAGGGCGCGCTGGGAAAGCAGCTGAACGCCTATCGCTCCCACCTCCCTCCCACCCCACAGCCTCTGAGTTTCTGTGTGCGTGCGTCTCTATGTAAGAGGAGGAATTCGCACTTGAGGGCGTTGAGTTTGAATCAGCGTGGACGAGGGAGAGTCGCGCGGTAGCCGGGCAAGCCTGCAAGGAACAATGAAGGGTGTCGACTGAAAAGGGGCTGGGTCTGCATGGAGGACGAGGTTGCGGATAAGAAGCACTTGGGAGTTACGTTCGGGTTTATTTTGGTTTCAGTCGCTCAAGTTCTATAAAGACCCGGAAGGGTTGCTTGCAAACAACCTGCCATGAGTCGTTGAAGAATAAAACAGCCACACAATGTGGAGAACCGGACGGTGCTGGACTTGAGTTTAAAGTAATTTTTTAATTGTGCGGGGGCCTTGTTCAGAGTTGGGCAAGTCTCCATATCCTATTTCCATTTTTTTCCCCCCAAGAAAAGTCTGGTTTGGAATAGACCGTGGAATGAATTTTCTTGGCAACAATTCTCACTACACCTGTCCGGTTTATCCGGTTGAATTTAGTGAGGTCTGTTGCCGAATGCGTGCTTTTAAAGTCCCAGGATTTAATTCCATTGAACTCATGATAGGTCGGGGAAGTTCTGGCGGTCGTTGACGTTACTTTTTCTCTTGATCAAGCCTGTTCTCCCAAAAACAGCAGAAAGAATTTAAGAGAAAATACAGGAAATCCTACATGAAAAAAATACACAACTTTGGAATTAGAGAGAGAGAGAGAGAGATAAATAAATAAAATATATATAAACTGATTAGGTACTTCATATTGATTAATTTCAGAAAGTTTATTTTAGTGTTACTGTGGGAAACAAGGATAGGCAGCAGGTGCCTTGTGCCAAAACAAACTGAATAAAGTTTTATGTTCACAGATGCACAAGCAATAAAAAGCAGCTGAGGGACTGACTTTTTTGAAGTTACATACATGCTTATCCATTAGCTACCTAATGAATAAGAATGTATGTAAGCAAGATGATATACATGCCCTCCCTCTAGGCAGGTTTGCAGAATGAGTCATTACCTTGAACAGTAAATGAGAGAGTAGAGAAACCTACAGTCATTTGTACCCAATTTAATTAGTTACTTTTTTTAAAAGGGCAGATTGAAAGTCCAAATGATTAAATTGCTTAACAGTAATCAGTGGTATGTTTAAGTTAACTATGGTCCTTTCTCAGAAGTATGACTAGGAATTCTGAGTTCCAGTCACTTCTGTCATTGTTCTGGGTCTATATCTTTAAGTACTAAGTAATTAAAGTCTGTTGATATGAAGTCAGGTTAAACAAATGCCAATTCATTCATTAACTTGATTATTTGATTGTTATCAAATTAATAAAATGGTTATACAAATATAAAAAAAATAAGAATGGATTTCTCTAAGCAAAAAACCTGGCCAAATTCCAGGAATGCTTGTGTTTCCAAAGAGTTCCATCTGTGCACCAATTGTTCATCAATTAATAATGAATTTCTATGTTATTGTGACTTGGAGAAATATGTATGTTTTTTTTAGTGTTCTACATTTTATCCTGTAAATTTATCTTGCAATTATAAACTTTAAAATTATGTGTTCTGGGATGTGGAGGCCTGTAATGCATTGATTTTGAAAAGCATTATCCTGAGAGCTTTTTACATACTCAATAAATTCAAAGAAATTCATTTATGGATGCACAGAATTTATTTCCAATTTCTTGATAATTATCCTTTTGTCTTCTGTTAAGGTTGTGCTTCTGATAGTAACCCATTTCTTTCCCATAAAATAAATGCTAGGTCATCATTTAAAAAAGACTTTCCATAGATCCCCTCTTATATTGGAGTCTAAAACGAGGCAGATTTTTTTTAATTGGGCAAAGTAGTAGCAAAGATATGATACAAAGATGAACATCCAACCATTGAAAGAACCTGTGCTTGGCAGGGTAGAATGGAGAGCACTTGCCTATAACATCGCTAAGAATTGGACCCGACTAAATGGTTAAAATAATAACGGTGGCAAAGATACCTCCCCAATGATTCTTCTGCCTTCTTTCTCACCCAAATATATTTGAAGATGTTCGGATTGTAGAGATATAAAAACAGTTAATATTCAGTATTGTTTTGACTGCATTGTTGCTTGACACGTTTAAGTGTTTTCGCTGTATTTTTAATCATATGTCAGGTACATCAAACTCCCTTTGACTCAAAGCTGAATAAATTGGTTCCACTGCAACCCTCCACATGAGTCAGGGCAGGGGAGAGTTTTGCCTGAGGGCTATGCTTAAGAACTTGGCATACAGTCATGTGCCTTTGAAGAGGCCACAACAAGGTATTTACCATGTATTTTCACATACCCAGCCAGAATGAAAGAGCTCAAGTGCATCACATTCATATAATAGCTAGATACATACGTTGTTATCAGCATAGGCTACCAGTTCCAGCTAAATGCTAGTGGTGTGCACCTTATCTTTACTCTTGTTATGACTATATTTTCTCTCAGATCCCTGGAAAGTAAGGAATATCTAAGCCTAGAAATTACAACTTTGCACATGATGAAGATCAGAACAATGAGAAAAAAGCAAGACCTTACCATTTTAAACACAGCAGAGAAAAGATCCTTATTGTTTAAAAGCAACTATTCACTATTGCTTGAAAGTCAAAAGTCTACATTGATTTACTCAAATCCCGCAAGAGTTCCCTGTAATCTAATTAATTTCCTCTTTTAAATTGTTGTACAGGAAAATTAAACATTTGCTGAATACTACTAAGTAGTTAAAATTGTATTTGATTTGGGATGAGATTAGTCAGAAATCCTTTACCAATGAAGGCATTCTAATTATATTTTAAACCTTTAGTAACAGTTCTGCAAGTAAGTCACTCTTAAAAACTGAGATGTTTATCACCTTGTCTCTTGTTTTTCTTAAAATGAATGTTCAAATAATAGGACATTGTCAAAGGAAGAGCATAGCTGTGCTTTATCTTTTAACCCTAGTCATCTGCTTATAGGTTGACAGGAATTGAATGGTAATGGGAAATTATATTGATAGACATTAGCAGTATCTAATAGACTCCTATAGTAATTTTGCCTGATGATAATCTAACAGCTATGCTATCTTAAAAACACCTGTATTTGTTCCATGCACAAGTTTCAGGGTTGAAGAAAGGTTTCTACAACAAAGGCAGAATTTCATAAAATGTGTCTAGATTGCCTTCCCCCAAAATGATGAAGTAACAACATTTATTGTTAAAATGAATATGCTCCAACATACTAAAAAGCTCTAAGGTGTATCAATTGATAGTTTTATCTGATAGGAAGTACTTTTGCAAATTAGAGTATCCCAATTTTGATCCATCATAACCACTTAAAACCACCATTCCCTTCAAGGTTTTTGGTGGGCAGTGGCTGCTGAAGAGGGGGAGGTAAACAGCTTTTTGGAACAAAATGGTATATGGTATGGCGGATTCTATTAGATAAATTATAGGGAAAAACCTTCTACCTTACAGAAATGGTTGCATTTTCTTTGAACAATTGTTTGTTTCTGCAATAAAAACTCAGAAAATGCATTAATAACTGTCTGTTAGAATGTTCAATTCAAATAATAGATGTATCTGAAATTATTAAAACCAAAACAAATATAAGCCAAGGAGCTGTCATTGTTATTACTTGTGTATTTATTTATTCAATTATTCCAATGTGTTTTTAATAAAAAACTATTTTGCATAGACCAGGTAGAATCATATTTAAAATACTATTATCTTTAGCCAGAGGTATTGGATTTGTAGAACATAATATGTATCCTTTTTAAAAAAAAGGAAATAACTGCCATCTTTCTCTTTGTTGAGAAAAATGTGATGGATTGATAGTGGGTAAAATGACCTACTTTCTGGACCACTAACTGGTCCAAAAAGTAGATTTAAAAAAATTCTAGGAATGAAGGAACATTTTCTGTGCCATTTATGTCACGATGCAATTTTTTTCTCAGTCTTAGCATTCCCAAAATAATTTTTAATGTAAATTCAGCTTACCTGGGACTTAAATTGTTCATCACAAATATTTGCTATTTAGTCTGAAAATTATCCAGCGTTGTGCAATCAGACTACATGTTGCAAATAAGGAACACTGATATGTAGAATTTTAGCTGACATCAAAATTTAGGTGTCTGGGTCACTGAATTATAGGCCTTTAATACTATATTCTAAATCTACATTTACAAAATAAAATAGAAAAGAACAGAAACAACCATACTACTTGTGGAACGGGTTTTTCTGGAATAAATTTAGCAGTATTCCTAAAATAGCTTACAAATTGTTAATTCATTTGCTTAGTGCCAGTGTACTTAGTTCTGTGATTCTCTCACATAGTATATCATAAGGATAGTGATAAGATGTCAATTTGTTGATATTGTTGGCTTTACTGCACCTTCTTTTCTTTCAAAAAATATAATTTTTATCCTCAAAATTCTCCTTTTTCACCAGATTCTGAGCTTTTTCTGATATACAGTCGTTCCTAGCACATTTTCTTACCCATGTTTGGCAATACAATTTTCCCTCTCTTCATCTTTACCTTTTCCTATCATAGGAGACAAAAATAGATCTCTGGGGGGAGTCCCTGAATGATTGGCATTGCTTTGGTAAATTACTTCTGTATTAACAAAGGAAGCCTAGCCCAGCAATAGAATTTAATTTTATGTATTTTTTTAAAAAAATAAGTTTTTACTTCATAAAATTTAGGATGGTACAACATTTTGGATTCAATGTTTTTAAAGTGCTTCAGAGGTCATCAGATCTATACATAAATCTCTCTGCAGCTCTTTATAGCAACCATGTCTTTTTGGAATATAAGGCAGCTGCTGTAAAGAGTTACAGACATGTAATGTTCATCCTCCTCGTGCCTAGTAGCTACTGACAGTACATATTAACTTCCATCCCATCCCAAGTGCTAAAACCGTTTTTTTTAAGCCTTCCCTATGATCAGAGTGCAGCACTTAGTGCACTACACAAAGCTTAGTTCTAGTCTAATCTTTAAGCCAATGGAAATCGTAGAATGTTGGTTTAAATATTTGCATGCCTGTTTAAATATGTGAGCAAGCTACAGTATGTCTAAACTTACGATCCTTTGTGAAGGAAGCTGAGCAACTTATCCAGGTTCAAAAATTAGGCATTAGTAGGGTGAACAGAAAGCAAATAAATAACGCAAAAGAAAGGAATTTAAGCATATTTATTTCATTTAAGTAGGACTCCAAATTTTGATTATGTTGATTCAGAAATGTTATTGGGGCAGAATAATAGAATACAATTAAATTATTTTTATTTATTTGAACTGTTCCTACATAATTACCAAAAGCTTAGGCGTACTTATTGTAAAGTAAATGTAATCGAAAACAGTGAAATTTACGTCTGAGTAGGCACAAGATTTTACTAATTTCCCTTATTTTAAAAAAGAGAAATCTGTATGTTTCTTTGCAAAATGATTCCAGAGTTTGTGAATCAACGCCATCAAACTTGCAACCAGACTCACATCTATTGAGCAAAATAATAACTTCATTGTACTCAAGCTGTAACATTAATATCATTGCACTAAACAACTTGTGTTGAGAAGTTAAATATATATTTTCATGCTTTTAAAATTGCACACTATGACTAATAGATTCCGGATAAATCAGTAAACTCTAAAAATAAGCCATGAATGGCAGATTGAGTATTAACTTAAAAAAAAACACACCACCCTCACAAATGCGTAAGCACTATTTCTACAGATTCCAAACTGACCATCTAAAAGCCAATTCCTATCTGATATATACATGGGGGTGGCAAGTATTTTTCTACGCCACAATCAAGAAAGTGAGAATTTAAAAATCATTTAGTCTCTCATTTAAAGAAATCTAAACAGTCAAATTATAAAGAGCAAAAGATATATTATTTGGAGATTGAAGCAGACAAATCCGTCAGCCATCATTCCTTACTCAACAGTAAATATTTTCTGGTCTTTCTTCAGATTATATCAGTCTTCTTCATTTTATCCCAAGATCACAAATATTCCATAAAATTACTAACACATTTGCTGCTTTTCCATACTTCTAAAAAAAAGTAGCTGCCTAAAGCTGGTGACTCACTCTGTATTCTAATGCAATTCTAATGTATTCTAATGAATTCAAATGCAACATCTAGAGGGGGTACCAAATTGGGGAATTTTTCCTAACATCCACTTAGTAGAAGCACAATTTTATACATCATAAAATCGCCTTCTCGCTGTTAACAACCCAGTATCGGGACTTATTAAAATATTTGATCAAATATATTTGTTTGTGCTCTTTACAAATAACTGGGGCAGAGTCATAATGCATCTTTTCATTCTTGGAGGAAAAGATTCTCAGGGTTCCTTTCTCTGGCTAAAGAAAGTCTACACTTGCTTGAAAAATGTATTCTTATTAAAGGGTGTGGTAATTTTGGAAGATGAAATACAGCAGTCTTCTAAAATAAACGACCTGGTATTCGAAGTCTGCCTTAACAAAAATAAGATATTATTTCATCCCACATGGTAATTTATACGGCCCAAAAGCAATATCCTTCCTTCCTTCCTAAGATTTATAACTCTGGCCATCTTATGCAACATAATCATGAGCAGCTCATAATAAAACAGGAAAAAAAGAAAAGAAAAATCAACATAGAATCTTCCAGTGCTCCCAAACGCAACACATCCTCATGTATCAAAAACTTTACTTGGCTTCAGTTTCACACTACCCAAAACTTGTGGGAAAAGCCAGATCAAGGATTTTCAGAAAGATAGGAAGGTAAGGGGCCTGCCTGCTAGATCTTGGGGAAGTGCAGAGACCACTACTGAGAAGCTGTGGTGCCTAGTTCTCACTAAATGGTAGTTTTTAAGAGGAAAAACCTGGAGAGGACCTACTCTATCTGATCTAGTGGAACAGGCAGATACCCCCAGGGAGAGTCAGTCCTGCAAATAATTTGCCTGGTGCCATTCAAGCTTTAAAAGTGATAACCAGAACCTTGAATCATATCTGGAAAGAAACTAAAGGTCAATGCAGGTCACACAGCAGTGGTGTAACGTGAGCCCCACTTTTCTGGATTGTCTTCAAGGTCACTTCCATGCAGAGGTGCCAACTTCCCCCTCCCCAACACCCCGTGTCCTCTCAAGGAGATATACCCCATGGAGGACTAGTATTCTCACAATCTTTCCTTTCTTGAAAGGATGTGTATGGCTATATTAAGAAATAATTTGGGGCTTAATTAAATCAAACCATGTCTCCGTAGGCTTCAGGCTTCTCACTGATTTTCATGCCAATGTTAGGTATTACATATATAGAATGTGTGAAGCAACAAGAAGGCAGTACTTTTCACTTGGTTTTGTACAATCATGGCCAAACAATTCCTAGAAATCTGGGATTAAGGGCATGGATTAAAGCTCAGAAACCAGGGCTAGAAATATTCTCAATTAAGAGCTATATCGGTCTTAAAAACTAGGTTTTCAGATACTCATTGAGTCATCGAAAGCAATATCACTCGAAGTAGTTCTGTTCTCTCAAGTCACCATAGTCACCACCACCTATTATTTCTGAACTTTTGAGCCATGTTTGTCAGTTTGAAGAATTGAATTTTAAATATATTGGATGGTTATTATTTATGGGGCAGCACAGTGGCTCAGTGGTTAAGATACTGGCTTTGTCAGCTGGAAAGCCGCCAGCACAGTTCAAGTCCTGAGCTCCACATGAAAGGATGAGTTCCCATATTTGCCTCAGCTCCTGCCAACCTAGCAGTTCAAAAGCATACCAATGCAAGTAGATAAATAGGCACCACTTAGGTGGGAAGGTAACAGTGGTCCTGATGTCATGTTGGCCACATGGCCATGGAAATGTCTTCAGACAGTGGTGGCTCAATGGCCTTGAAAGGGAGATGAGCACAGCCCCCTATAATCGGCAATGACTAGTGGAATAAAATCCCTAGAGATCCTTTGCCTTCACCTTTTTTACTATTATTTATAGGATTCAGATTTGAGTCTAGAATCTAGTATTTTAGTGGAAGAGAGTACTAAAGAAGGAATCACAACATCATAGAGTTAGAAGGGGCTCTATGAATCCAACTCCTGGCTGAAAGGAATTTCAGTTTAAAGCTAGCCCAACAGAAAGTGGTCTATCTTCTGAAACAGTGACATTTACTGTCTCCCATGATAATTGGTTTCACTATCAAACTGTGCATGTTGTGGGGGTTTTAACATTGAATGGGAACCTGCCTTCTTGTAATTTAAGGCCAGAAATCCAAATTTGCACTCTGGCATGCTTCAATATGTCGTCCATTCAATTGCTTGAATAGTGCTACTATATCCCACTCAGTCATTTTCTTTTCTTGAATATTAATTAATCAGTCCCAATTCCCTCAGTCTCTCCTGATGAAGCTTGGTTTCCAAGACTCTGTTTTGTTAAAATCAAGGGATATTAAGTCCAACCCGAATCCCGATGATAAAAATAATAGAAAAAAAAAATATGCTGGCAAGACTGCAGTTGTTAACAAAGGTCTGCGGCCTTCTATGAATCTTTGCACTGTTTTCACACAGATCAAACCACTTTATGATCTATTTTAGACTCTTCCCAGGTATTTACATTAGATTTACAGTATTGCTATGCGGTTTCTCCTTTCCCTCCTTTTAGAAGATAGGGGCAACAGTTGTCTTTCCTCCAATCGTCTGGTACAGTACTTCACTGATCTCCTGAATTTCTTAAAGATAACAAGATGAGATTGTATCAGATCATCATCAATATGTACATATACAGGTAGTCCTCGACTTAAACAGTTCATTTAGTGGCTGTTGAAAGTTACAAACAGCAATGAAAAATGTGAGTTTTTCATACTTGTGAACTTTGCAGCATCCTTATGATCATGTGATCAAAATTCGGATGCTTGGCAACTGGTTCATATTTATGACCATTGCGGTGTCCCAAAGTTATGTGATTCCCTTTTGTAACCTTCTGACAAGCAAAGTCAATGGGGAAGCCAGGTTCACTTAACAACCAGGTTACTAACTTATCAACTGCAGTGATTCACTTAATAACTGTGGCAATTAAAGTCGTAAAATGGGGCAAAGCTCACTTTACAAATGTTTCACTTAACAACCGAAATTTTGGGCTCAATTCTGGTCGCAAGTCGAGGGCTCTCTGTAAAGTGTCAACATGTCATACAAATGCAGAAATAATGGGAATGCAGGTTAGATTAAGGAAATAATAGATTTAATGCATCATGCTGATATAACTTTTATTGTGCAAGCAGAGCCAATATGGTATAGTGTGCTATAGACCCCAAACATTTGTGTCTGTGAGTGTGCTTTCTGATAAAAGGCTGGTGAACTTGCCAACATCTTGTTCTCCACTAAGTTTATTAAAAGGAATGGGTGTTTTCAAAGTGCGCCGATGCATTTGAATGATTTATATGTATTAAACAGGGTGCCAAATGTTCTATTCCAACCTGCAGGTCGATTGTAGTATTTGTGGAGAAAGTTAAATATTCCCTCTGAAAATAAACTAAACCACAGAAACTGAAAACATTTTTCTATTTTTGCTCACCGCCATTGGCTCTATTGACACGCAAAGATGAAACCACACACCAGGTAGTCTTCAATTTCTCCAAATATTGTGACAGATGAGAAATTTCCAGTGTATACAGAAAATAATGCATTTTATATTTAAACTGGTATTATAGGGTAAAACCTTTAAAAAGGAAATCATTTGATTCATATAACAGCTGACCTATTAATGAAGCTAAGCAAAATTAACATAATTCTGCAGTACAGGTAGTCCTTGTTTAACACAATTGATATCAACAAGTTGGTCACTAAGGGAAACCACCACTAATTGAAACTGCTACTGTGTTTTATGACCTTACTTCAGCTTTCTGTCACTTTACAAACCTGTAAAAGTTATAAAGGTGAGGATTGGTCGCAAAGTTATTTCTTTCCATCACCATCATAATAGCAAATGGTTGTTAAGCAAGCCAGTTACTAAACAAGGACTTCCTGTGCTGTCCATGATAACGTCATGCTAGCTGATGCTAGGAAGACATTAGGAAGCTT
The DNA here is from genome assembly GCA_032468155.1 of Oxyrhabdium leporinum. NCBI lineage: Eukaryota > Metazoa > Chordata > Lepidosauria > Squamata > Cyclocoridae > Oxyrhabdium > Oxyrhabdium leporinum. Next base: position 48,005 of record JANHFL010005280.1, read on the forward strand.
TTGTGGGGATCTGCCCCAAGTCCAGCTAACACTGTCCTGTTTCTGGAACAGCCAATAGCTTGTAGAGATATGAGCTTTGCTTGTACAACATGCTTACTCGTGATTCCCTGAATGAGCCAATTTTTATGAGTTCACACGACATGCCTATTAGGCCAGAAGGTCGCTTGTTAAGCTGTCATTTAGTTGTATGCAATTAGACCCTTATCTTTGTTGAAAGCCAAGCCAAAGATAAAGCACAAAAGTCCCAGCAAAAGGTAAGAAGCGCTATCCAAGTCAGTCTTAGGGGTAGGAGCAGTTTTCCAAAATTCAAGGTTGGAAGTGTTAAGAGATTCATGGACAAATATTTGAGTTCATTTTGATGATATGAATATGCTCTGTCCTCTACAAATACTTTAAAAATAAGCTAAAGCAACACAATTCATCAAGCAGTAGTTTGGCACTTAAGTCAAATGAATGATGCATTAGTATTGGGGCTGGCTATACATATTATAAAAATTAATAAGTTAAACAGCTGTTAGAAAAAATAGGAAATAAAATTAACACAAATATCCACAATTGAGGTCTGAATAGCCCTAACTCTGCATACTTCAAATCAGGGGGGCCCTCCCTTGTGCAAGCTGTGCTGTGTGTGCATGCGCACTGTCCCGCAGCTCGCACACGTGTGCCAGCTCAATGCTCATGCGGCCCGGTTCCCCTATCCCCCCTCCTCCAGCTGAGCCACCACCAAGCTGGACGGCCTTATACATCTAAAATATAAATATAATTAGGTAATTATTATCATAAGCAACAATTACGTTTTCTTTTCATGATCAGATCAGATCATTGGCATCAGATAGGCTGTGGTTTCCTTTTAAAATGTTAATACACCTATTTTATCATAGACTAAGAAAAGGACATATTTGAGTTAGTTGTGCCTCCCCCTACCCCCTTACCCAAGTTGATATTTGACCAAAGTGTTCATAATTGCTATAAATGGATGCCTCTTGTGATTAACCCTTGCATTAACCTATAATACATTAGATCGCCTATAGTGGCCTGTGAATTGCTTAACAACTTCCTTGATACTTTTCAATTCGAAGCACTGAGTGAAAACGAAAAGCTTTCTTGGATTCTTTGGGAACGTATTTAAGTTCATGGATAAATTTGTTTGATGAATTATATTTTTCTCACTGCTGATTGCCTACGAGCCACATTCATTTCCTATTATGTAGTCCACTTGTTTCAGTATTTTTCCACTGTTTATCAATGCCCCCAATCTTCTCCAAAATCATGTACCTACTGTATATGCTGATTAAAACATTGGCATTAGTATTACTTAGAACAGATCAGTGAAACAAAACCTGAAGTTTGGAAGGAAAGGTAGTATACTTAAATAGACTTTAGATGGGCAAGTGATGGTGACAGGACATGATAAAGAGGGTGTGTTCACTCTTAGTTTTCCGTTGCCCGATTTGCATGGTCTAGCTGGGTTTACATAACCAATCATTATCTTGCAGGCTTTCTGTAATACTCAAGGTTTGGCTCTAAACAGCTGTTTATACATCCAATGAAAACCTGCCTATTGTTTTGATTATATGCACTCTTTAGAAGGTACCAAATGTAAAACTCTGTTATTAGTGTAGACACAACTCAAAGGGATGGTTTAAATGTTTCATTCTTCAAATGGTGGTGTAATTTGTGGAGAGAGTTTATAATGACCTTCTATGAATCCAAATGGCATTGCCTCAGTTATGTAAAAGCTATGCTTTTGCCAGAGCTTTGCCTTGCCTTCTCCATTCTGTTTGGCTCCAGACAAACTATTTATTTATTAAGTCCTTTCCTCTTTGACTCCACTGTCTACCCCACCCGTCAAAAGATTGCATACTTCCAGCAATGTTCATGAAATATTTTTTATATTTAATCAAGTCATTTAGAAACTTTGTTCATTTGTGGTTTGCATGAGAAGTACAATTTAATAATATTATTGCGAGTAAGCTCTTGTTTTCCTCTGTGTAATGCATGATGCTTTTACATCAAAACAGGCAGAGTTACAATGTAGCTCCCGAGAGCTACTTACAACCTGGTTTTGAAGTTTTGATGGCTGCCCCCCTCCCCCAGTCACATAATGGCATTTTGGGAGCTTGGTAACTCTCCCACCTTTATGGCTATTTGCCAGTTTCATGACTGTGATTTACAATGTTTTTACTCCCAGTTTCCGACAAAAAATGCCCATTGTGTACAATGTTTTTTTTTTAACAACTGTAGTGTTTGCTTACCCACCATGGCATTTGCTTAATGACCACTGCAGAAAAGGTTGCAAAACTGACTGCAGTCATGTAGTGAGCCGCTTAATGACTGGCAAGATTTACTATCATAATTCGGAGCTCAATTATGGCCTTAAATCAAGGACTACTTGTATATGATAAAGAAACTGTTCCATTGACACAATGCATTTCTCATGACAAGTCGTTCTAGGACAACACGCCAGAGCCAATTCACCACAGCCAACTCGCCATGGCCAGCTTGTTGCGGGACAACTTGGTGAGGGACAAAAGTTACTTTATATGAAGAAATTGTGAAATAGAATCATTTAAGAAAAGATGCAAAAGGAGGAACAAAATGAAACATGAATAACAAAAATTAAAATATTTTTAAACTATTTTAAATAATGAAATAAAATTGTTGAATTGGCTTGCAATGAGTTTTCCAGTGGCAAATTGGCTATGGCAAATTGTCCTGTGGTGAGTTGGCCACGGCAAATTGGCTGTGGCGAATTGTCCCTTTCCGACAGTGGTATGCTTAAGAACTTTTTAAGAAATTTGAATTGTTGATACTTGTATGACAAAAAATCACTGTGCTATTTTTCTAACAATACTGCTATATTTTCAATGGAAAACAGATTAATATAACAAATATTGGAAAATATTAGAGTCCCTATAAGCTCAGGGTTGTATTCTATCTATATCTGGAAAATTAATGCGATCATTTTTGTTCATTACTGGAACAGAACAACTTATGACAATAAAGGATAAACATTTTGTTTTGCCAAGATTTGAAAAGGACTGAACTTCATTTGATTCAATGCAGTAAATAAATATTCATGCTTAAATTAATGTGATAATCCCTAACGCAAGGGTTCCCAACCCCTGGGCCATGGACCTGCACCAGTCCGCAGCCCTCCAGAAACCGGGCTGCGCAAGCTAGCGAAGCCCCATCCATGCACACATCAGAGCTAGGTAGCATGCACCGCCCCAGTCTGTGGGACAGATACCAGAAGACCTCTTGTTTTTGTTCTAACAGAGGAACACAACTGCTGCCCTGGAATTTCTTATGTTTCACTGAAGGTGAGAGCTATTTACTATGTGAATTTTGGACATGGATATAATGTATTATGCTGTGCAGAATTTAGTGGTGTCTTCTCCCTTGTGTTGAGGCCATAACTATCCTCATATGTCCTCAGCTTGGTGTTTTGTTTTGTTTTTTGGCTTCATGCACTACTTTATTTTTTCTCACAACAATCCAGATACCATGTATTCCTTTTCCATTTGATAAGCTCCACTTTTGTTCCTTTTACAGTTGTAGCTCCCAGTTTTAAGAAAAACCAGAATGGTCCTCGTGAGACAAAAAGTCATAGATCCTTTCCCTTTTGGTCTCTTAACTGAGATAAAGTGGTTCCTACTCATCCTTGAGCAAAAGAAAACAATTCCAACATGAATTGCAGGCTCTGTCTCTCCCCTGCCCCACCCCGCTTTGCTCTCTGCTCTCCATTTATCCACCTTTTTGGTTATACTGTTGATATATTATTTTTATTGTGTTCCTTCGTCATTGTTTATATTATTGTTCTATTATTTTACTCCTATTTACACTCCTTTCATTTTTCTTCATTTCTCTTATTGTTAAGCCACCTAGAGTAGCCCCATGACGAGATAGGTGGCAAATAAATTTAACAAATAATGAAGTAAATAAATAATGAAATCTGTTGTTCCAGTTGCTGAACCTTCCCCTTCCTCTAATATAGGTAATGTGCTGAAGAGAGAGAACAGCAAAGCCAGGAGATGCAACTATTTGATTTACCCATGAAACATCAATACAATTTTGCAAACAGTTTTGAAAATTAGAATTTGCTGAGTATAGTGGTCTCAGGTGATAATATTGTCAATATCGGCTTTTTAATTTTAATTTTCCCAGGGATGAACTAAAATGCATTGATATCAGCTTTGATTCTATTTTGGTATATGTTGTTTTCAGTTAATAAACATAGACTCAATAATTTTGAGTGTTATTAATATTAATAAATAGTCATATTATTAAAATATAAGAAAGCACTTGTTGATGAATTTTTTCCACATGACTGAGAGATCTACATTAGACTCTTTATCACTACAATTTCTTCCAAATATGTGACTGAAGGAGAGATCTTCCCTTGATGCCTATATATTTAATCTTTTCTGCTTAAACAAGTTTTGTAGGATTCTGTATTGGTTTAAAAAGAAGCTGTTTAACCTGTGTGGCCACTCCTGACAGTAAGGGAACAAAATTATAGGTTCTGTGTGTATATAGGTGTATATATCCACATTCTTGCATAGGCATGGTCCTCATAAAGAAAAATGTCTTAAACAAACAAACTGAGAAGCAACCTGATTTCAGTAAATATTTCCCCCAAATAGTCCTTACATTCACAGTCTGAAATGAATAAATACGAGATTATTTCTGCTTTGAACCAGGTTGTTTTAAAGTGTCAGGTAAACAGAGTCACTAAAACCACAACATAGTTTCAGGATATTGTTCAGTAACATACATTATGATCTAAACAGCCTCCTCTTCCCTTAATCTAGGGGGAACTTTCCTGTATTTTATAAGATCGTTAGTACAGAATCAACATTTCCAAACTGCATTTTTCTTGGTGCCATTTTATTACTTTTCAGATTACGATATATTTTTCCAAGTTCATTCTAATAACATGATGCCATAAAAGAATGGCCATCTTTGGGCAATATTACATTGGTTTTTGTATTGGCTGCTTCTGCAGCTTTAAAGGTAAAACATCTTCATTTAATGGAAAATTGCCTTATGGGGCATTAAATGCCTTTTGTAATTAAAATGTTTCTGGTATACAGTGATAATGACACTTTAAAACCTATGCAGTTTAAAATATGTTTTTCCAGATGTGATTCATATGACTGAAATTGTTTTCCAGCACTACTTCCAATAAAACCTTATCAGATATAAGCTTCTTGAAAATAAAGATATTTAAAAAGATCTTTCAAGCCATTTTAAACGAAGGGGTGAATTGAATGGCCATTGAGCAGGGATTCCATAGAAGAGGGACTACTGTACTGCTGAAAAACTCCTGCTCTTTGCTCCATCTAATCTGACAGTCTGATTTCTCTTGAGAGGTTACATTGATATATAACCTCCTGTTTGATGAAGTGGTTAAGGCACCAGGCTAGAAAACAGGAAACTTGAGTTCTATTCCCATTTTAGGCATGAAGCCATCAGGATGACCTTGGGTCTGAAACTATCTCAGTCCTAGGAAGGAGGCAATGGCAAACCACTTCTGAAAATCTTGCCAAGAAAACTGCAGGAACCTATCCAGGCAATTACCAGGAGCCAAGGCTGACTCACAGGCAAACCCCGCCCCTCCCTCCACCACTTCCTCAAAGCAAATTAACCTCCTGATATTGGTATCTGGTTTTTATTTCTGCACCCAGCTCACTTGGGCCAAATTAGCTTTATTCATAAAACTTTTGCAACATCTTGGCACAGAGGACGAGACCAAGTTTATCAGTTTCCTGTAATTAACCCAGGAGCACATTCACATTAAAACAGCAAAAGGTTTAACTTGCAAATCAACTTGTCATTTCATTGTTTCTATTTTCTTGGCTGTAATGATGTGACAGGAATGGTTCATTTATCATTGACGGACAAGAGATAAGGCATTCATGAAATACTCCCAAATCTAACCGTTAGTCTTGCCACCTCTCTTCTGCTTTTAAAGCATCCCAGTGGAACACTGATTTTAAAGTCTACTGTTTATCTACATTGTATTTATTGTTTCCGGAAGAAAAGCTTCTCTGTTATTGTTAATTGTTGTTTTTGTTTTATTGAGCATCAGTAAACATAAGCACAATCTTTCTCTTCAGTGAGTTATGGAATTACCAAAAAATTATTTCATCAAGTTTGTTTGAGAAATTCATAGCCCAAGAAAGAATCTCTCAGCTGTGTGTAAGAGTTCCATTTTGCTGTAGATGAGAAATACCACAACTTGAAGTATTCATCAGAATTCACAGAATCGAATGGATTTGCCTTATTATTATTATTTTGTTTGTTTCTTATTTGATCAGCTGACTCTGTGCTCCTGTCAAATAGAGACACACCCTGCTCTTCCATATTCATCTGATAACCAATTTCATACAGAATATATATGTGGGAAATATACCTATAAAACCATCCCGCTAGTGTTTGCTGCAGCAAATTCCTAAAGTATAAAGGGAAGCATTGTATTCTTAAATGCTGATGTATCCTTGTTAGAAAGCTACAGCTTAATACAGGGGTCCCTAACCCCCTGATCCGTGGAACAGCACCGGGCCGCAGCATGCCAGAAACTGGGCTATGCAAACAAGCGAAGCCCCATCTGTGGCATGCAGGCAGCACACAAAACCACACCCCTCCAATCCAGTTGGTTATTACATTGGTTATTCATGCATGTGCCAGGTGCTACACAGAGCAATAGTGATATTCTAGTGCTTGCTGAGATTGCTACATGTCCATATGGACCTACTCTGAATAAAATATTCCTCCCAGTACCTATGATATTGTGACCCAGATTTTCATGCTATAACTACTATACCTACATCTATTACACCTACATTTTAAAAACAAGCACATTATGTAGTAGTTTATAAAATTAAAACTATTCTAATATACACCCTTAAATTCATGGTTTTACATCCCACATCCCACATTAATCTATAGTGACTTGGGTTCATTACAGCCAAATTAAGTGTAATAGAATTCTTGTAGATTCTTTAACAGGCCAGAGATGAATGCAGACTATATAGACCAGGCGTGAGTTTGACACCCCTGATATAGACTTTAAAGCAATGTTTCTCAATCTTGCAACTTTAAGATGTGAAGCCTGGGGAATTCTGGAAACTGAAGTCCACTCATCTTAAAGTTGTCAATCACTGCTTTAGTGTCTGGGTAATGTAACTTTCAGGCTGTACTGTGTTGGGTGCTATATACAGCATATCTCAGTTTACATTCTCTAGACCTGTTAGGACAAAGAAAAAACAAAACAAAACAACTGATTCTACATTGATCTACCATGTCCTTGCATTATAAAAAGTTAATGTTTTGCTCAGCCATTATGTCAACAGAAACTTGCTATGGCAGGAAGGTTATATAACCATAAAACTAATATTTGTATCTGCATATATTTAGGATTCAGGCCAGCAAATTCTTAGTGCTATTTAAATCCAGTTGAGCTAATCAGGTCTTAAAGCAGTTGTGGGTTCCTCTCATTCCAATGTTTCCAAGATCCTGGTTACTTTGGGAATGGAAAACTCATTGTCCTCTAGCCAAGTCTGAACTTCTACTTCCAGAAGCCACAGCCACCCAACCAAAGATAAGGAATAATGGGAGTCAAGAACACTGTCTGGAAAGCTGTAGATGCTCTCTGCCTGGGTTACACTAAGAATCCAATAATGATTATGATGGATCCTTTAGACTGCGTTAAATGAGAATATGGGTGGCACTAATCGAGGTCTATAAACTTCAGTGCTGATTCCATCCTTAAATCTTTTGGAACCCAATTACTTAAAACACTGCATCCCTCAATGATATTGAGGATGCCCTCATAATGGTCTGAACACTAGGTTGATTCAAACAAGCGCCATTGAATGTGGTACCTCAATTATGGAATTAACTTTTAGGCAAGGATAGACTACACTTTATATAAACACATATACACATATTAGCTAGTTTCAGACAAGAAATTAACATAGGTTTGTTTATCTATGCATTCACCCAGCAACAATTTTCATATGATCAAACTTCAAATTAGTTTCCACGTTAATGCATTTTAGTTTTGCTAAATGGTTTCATTTATTTTAATGAGTTCCTTCTGGGCCATCTTAGAATGAAGAGTGGTATGCAAACATTAACATTCATCACCACTATTATATGTGCAGAAATGGGCAAGAAATATGTTGGTGGACTGCATCCTGTCAACCACCACTGACCAGGTTGCTTAAGTCTGCTGGGAATTGCAGTTTAATTCTAATTCCACATGCTGCTCACCCATCTTATGCAATATACAGAGCAGAGAACTGATACTCTTTATCATAGAAAATATCAAACGTTCCTCCCATTCAATTGTTATTAATTCTACTTTTGTACTTGGTTCATGTCTTTTAAAAGCAATTTGCAAACAGGTTCTTTTCTTAACCCACTGAAGTAAACAGTAGCAAGTAATAATAAAATTGGTTGAACAGACCATAGCAAAAAGAAAAAAAATGTTTGGCATCCTTGTTTGGGTGGAGATGGAGCAGCTCATTATTCTTTTATCAAGCTTTCTCATCATGTAATAATCTAGAAAAACACCAAACATAAAAAGTTGAGAAGCTAGCTCAGCATCTCTTTCAAACCTTGAAATGATTTCTAATTATTCTGAATGAGAAAGTGTGCCGTTGGCTAAATATCACCCTTTTATTTATGTGGATGTCTCAAGATAATGTTTGTGGAGATCATAAAAGCATTCAGCATCAGTTAAGCCTGTTGGTCATTAGGAAAAAGCAGAGACGAGCAACCGTCTTTAGTGAGAACTCATTCTGTCAGCCCTGCATTATCTGCAACAGCCAAGCATAATGGTTCCACTCCTGGAAAAGAAAATGGCACCATTAATTTCCACACAAAAACTTATTTCTTAAATATATAAACTGCACCAACAAAATGACTGTCAAAGAAAACAGGAGAAAAATACAAAGAAATTACAAACATAAGAAAAAAGTCTGCATCCAGCATAAACTTAGCTGCAAAGCCAATTTATATCAAATTATTTGCTTCTTTTTTCGTCTTTTGTCAGAACTGTGTTAAGCAGAGAGCAAGCCTGACTGTTTTTTAGTCTGTAAGTGTCGTGTTTTTTCTCAGTATGGCTAGAGCTTTCAGACTCCATGACTGTGTAAGATACATTACAGAAAAGCCAAGTGTAACATTTTCATCAAGGGCTTTTTATCATCTTTCTCTCTTGACTAAGTCCAAAGTTCTGTCTCTTGAAGAGCTCTGTGTGAAGTTCAACTGAACAAATATTCTGTTTATTTATTTATTTATTAAAATCAATGTCTATGAAATAAAGTGCAATGTGTTGCTGCGGGAAAGCTGGCTTGTGCTCAATTCTGTTCAGAGAACAGCAGAGTGTAATGATTAAGGTGTTGGATAAGGCTGGGGAGATCTAGGTTCAAACTGACCCTCGGTTGTGGGTGAGTTTGAGCCAATCTTTCCCAGAGTAACCTACTTCACAGAGATGTTATGAAGAAAATGTGAGGAAGGAACTATCACATGAATGTATGCCACATGACATCCTGGAAGGAAGTAAAAAACCTTAGAATTTATGTAATCCCTGTGGATCTGTATTTCCAAGGTTGTCTTCTTCAACTTCTATAATGCCTTAGTAAGACCACACCTAGAGTACTGCATCCAGTTTTGGTCACCACACTATAAAAAAGATGTTGAGACTCTAGA